>JASDQU010221731.1:2046-17781 GCA_032191745.1 Picea mariana
CACTAACTCTAATCAAATCAATTAAATTAAAAATTATACTAAGATATACACCCATGAAAAGCAAGTAGAATTCTTATTTTAATATATTATAATAATACTAGTGTACATGCGTAAGGTATGTATGCATAGCTGGTGCATACATAGCTCGTGAGTGTACTAATGACAACAATCATCACATCTAATGCAAATTTCTTGTATTCTCACAACCCAGTCAATAGTGCAATCAACCTCATAATGAAATAAATCATTCATTTACACTAACATGATAGGATTTGTTGGCATGTTTAGAGGAAGAGTGTGCTTGTCATTGATGGCAAGAACAACAACGACGATGGCATGTCTACAGGAAAGAACAGCAGCAATGATCGCATCATTAGTGGCAGAGTGTGAAATAAAAGCTCAAGAGGAATAACACAAAATTGCACGCAGAGCGCAAGTGTGCGCCAGGGATGAGGTTAACCTCATTGCCAAATCTCAGGAGAGATAGTATTTTTCAGAAACGCAGACGAGTCCCAAAGTCATCAGGACTCGCAGAAGGATCAAAGGTCAAGGCCTTTGACACTTAGAAATTATTCCAATTCAGGAGGAAGCTTAAGCTCAAGAGGAGGACCGACAGTGGCCATTGGATCACCAATCCCAAATACCTGATGTCTGTTAGATCAACGTCCAGTGACCTGAGGAAGCATAAAGGAGAAGTACAAATCTGATCCATTGGATTTGAGCGTCGAGGACCAACAACCACTGGATCCAATATAACTACAAAGAGGATAATGGCCGAGAGTCATCCTCCAAATCTGCGAAATTCGAAGTCGCGATGAGATCTGAGTCATTGGATCAGAGGACACGTGGTGAGAGATCAACATTTCGCTGACTCACGAACTGGAAAATTCAAGGGTGAGAGTTGTAGGAACTCGCGATGTTTGAGTTTGTGAGTTGATCTAGACCATTAGATCATGGGGAGTTGTGAGTCGTTGATCTGACGCTTGCAAATATTGGGGAGGTAGGAGGCAAATACTTGAGGAGTTGGGAGCCGCAACAGTCTTAATCGTTCATCTGGGAAGGACATGTGGCAGATGATAAATCAAATTCATAGTGACGCAGACCCCCAACCCTCTGGGTCGAGGTCTGCGTAGGATCTCTCTAAATCTTCCCTTTGAGTCTAATTGACTCTTTGATTTCCCCTCGGAAAATATCTCTTACACTCACGATGTATCCACAAGTCCTTTGTAAAACTCACCCTATGTAGACTAAACCCAGGCGCGAGCCTTACTCTCCTATATGACCATGATCTGGTATTTTCACAGACGTCTCTCGCTTCTCGAAAGTTCGCGAGTTCAGGCGTTGAACTCTTGTTCTCCTCTTCTACGAAACCCCGAGACGCAAAAGTCAACGGTGGTTTGACTTTCCTTTCGCACTTTTCCCAGCTCACAATCTCGTGAGTTGGAGTGTAGACCCTTTGTGCTTCCCTTTCACGAAATCCTGAGATGTGATAGATCAACTATATGTTGACTCCTCGGTGTTTGATCCCACGCCACATGTCACCCTCGCATTCCCCACTTGACAGATGTGCCACGCATTCACATGAGCTCTCGGCTCTTCGCCACTTCGCAACTTCTGCACTATTCCTCTGCCCCTTCAAAGCTCCGAACTCCGAAATGAGAGTTCATGGGGAATATGATGGCCCTTGTTGGCTTGGATATAACGACCCTATTTCCCCTGAGATTATAATTAGAAAAGCACTCATCGTAACTCCCCTTGCTCCTCTGCAAGATCTAACGGTCCTCGAGTCTTCGGTACTTCTCCATGGAGAATTTCGACCGTTCAATTTCTTCCTCCAGAACCTCTGCGAAATAAACTAATGTTCTTTTGCCAGAACTTATCTTCCTGCAAAGAAACTTCACTTCCCCTCCCTTTGAGTATTTCAAAGGCACTAACCCTCCTGAGCTTTCTTTACAAACTCAAGCTTCCAAAAGAACTCCTGCTCACACTCCTTGCGGCAGACTTTCAAATACCCCTAGGTATTCGATTTCTTCGACTCTGTGCACCTTCTGCGACAGCAATCCTTCAACTCTCCTCTTGGTTGATAAGTACACCTTGCACGGCTTCGGTGATTCACTTGTACTTCTAATGGAATGAGCACAACGGTATCCCTCCTGAGCTTTCAGAGATAAACTCTGAACCTCCATTAACGCACTCCTTGCGGATGTTTCACTGCACTCTTTGCAGGAACTTCTCTCACTCAGGAAGAGAAACAATTGAAACTCATTCACTCTCTCTCTCTCTTAGACTTCAAACATTCAACATGAAATCATACATTCACATTACTAAAGCAAATGCATAACAGAGAGCATAAAACAACTATCAGCATACCATTCAGCATGTACAAATAGAAAACATCATAACACCATGAATCTAAATTAAAGCTTCATATATTAATTCAAAGCTCCTGTACATGAGTTCTTCTTCTCAACTCTCTGCTACAACTCTCTCCTTCTTCTACTCTATGCTAATGTTACAATGATACAAGGATGAGGGTGTCTATAGTCGATTTTCCCTCCTGGTCCTAAAACTGTCTAATCTATCATTTAAATCTACCTACTTTCATTAACTATGCATAAATGCCTTAATGTTTTACAGATGAGAGAAATCACTCAAGATATATTTATAGCCTCCAAGATATAAATGCAAGTACACCATCTTCCTAAATATTACATTAATATCCGCTCCCTTAAACTTTTGAAACATTTCAAAACATGAAAAATGTGTGTTGCGCTTTCAAGCTGTCCTTCGCCTCCACGGTCGCTTGACTGCTTATGATGCTCCTGCATCATACTCTCTTGCTTGAAAAATTTCATGAACTCCTGTTCATGAGCTCTTGCATGGCCTGTCCATGCTTATGAATTTCTGCTTCATCTTCCCAGCTGGCATCTTCAACTGGATATCCTTTCCACTTGACCAAGTATTCAAAATACTCTTTCCTTCTGGTCTTCTTGCTGACTCTCTTGTCAATTATACTTTCCATCTATGGATTTTCAGCTATAGGCATTTGTTTGGTCCACTGAACCTTTGTTTGTTCATTCTCTTCCCTTGCTTCTTCAGCTTTGTAAGGGTACAAATCTGAGATGTTGAATATCGGTGAAATTTCGATCCCATCGAGTAATTCAATCTCATATGTGTTTGCCCCAAACTTCTTCATGACTCTGCATGGTCCAATCTTTTTCATTTTTAGTTTTTTATATGTTCCTCTTGGGAACCTTTCCTTCCTCAGATGTGCAAGAATAAGATCACCAACTTCAAATTGAAGTTATCGCCTGTGTTGATCTACTCTATGCTTATATTCTTGGCTTGAAATCTGCAATCGCTCTTTGACTCAGCTGTGAAGCTCCTTCATCGCTTCTGCAAAGTCCTCTGCACTAGCACTCCTGAAATCATCTTGTTCCAAATCTTTCAATTCAGAAACTCCCCTTGGTTTCATTCCATATACAATTTGGAATGGAATCTGCCTTGTGCTTCTGTTTATCGAATCATTATAAGCAAATTCTGCCTATGGCAGAATATGATCCCATTGACTGTGGTGTTCAGTCACTAGGCTCCTCAACAAATCTCCCAACCTTCTGTTCACAACTTCTATCTGCCCATCTGTCTGAGGATGATATGATGAGCTAAAAGACAAACTTGTCCCCAGCTTCTTCCATAAAGTTCTCCAGAAATTCCCAACGAACTTGGTATCTCTATCTGAAACTATACTCATTGGCAAACCGTGAAGTCTGACGACTTCTTTGAAAAACAGGTCCGCAATGTGAGTTGCATCACTGGTTTTCTGGCATGGTATAAAATGTGCCATCTTTGAAAATCTATCGACTACCACAAAGATTGAATCACATCCTCTTTGCGTTCTTGGCAATCCCAATACAAAATCCATGCTCACTACGTCCCACGGTATTTATGGTATGGGTAATGGTTGATACAACCCCGTGTTCTACCTTTTTTCTTTTGTGTGCTGATAAATCCTGCATCTGTCCAAAAATCTCTTAACATCTGTCCTCATTTCTGGCCAAAAATATGCGCCATTCAACTTTGAGAACGTCTTGTCATGACCGAAGTGTTCGATCAATCCTCCACTATGTTTTTCTTTCAGTAGATTCTCCCTCATGGAGCATTTTGGAATACATATTTGATTGCCCCTGAATAATAATCCATCCTGGATCATATATTCGGTCCACTGGCTTCTATCCCTGAGAATTGGATTCTCAGACACTTCATACGCTTCCTTAAAGTCTGGGACATCCCTGTACATTTCCTTGAGGTTATCAAAACCCAAAGTTTTGACTCTAAATTCCTGCATAGGAAACCATTTTCTACTCAAATCATCAGCAACTTTGTTAGCAGTTCCAGAAATATGCTTAGTTACAAAAGTAAAATCCTACATGTATTCAACCCATTTAGCATGCTTTTGGTTCAACTTGTCTTGTTGAGTCACGATTGCAAAGCGTGATTATCGTTGTACAAAACAAAATCTTTAGGAACCAAATAGTGCCTCCACTTCTTCAGCACTTGTATGACAGCATAAAATTCTTTGTCATATGTTGAGTACTTAATCTTCGCTTCATTCAACTTCTCACTGAATTATGCAATTGGCCTATCATCTTGGCTCAAGACTGCTCCAATTGTAAATCCACTCATGTCACACTTGACCTGAAATGTCTTGCTAAAGTCCGACAAAACCAAAATTGGTTGCTCCTTGATCTTCTTCTTCAGCAGGTTGAAACTCTTCTCTGCTTCCTCTGTCTAGCGAAAAGATTTGTGTCTTTTCTTCACCGTATCCATCATCAGTGCGCTAATCCCACTGAAATTTCGGATGAATTTCCTGTAGAAACTAGATAAACCATGGAAGCTTTGAACTTCAAACACACTTTTCAGTGATGGCCAATTCTTAATTGCTTCTACCTTATCTGGATCCATTTTCATCTCATTTGCAGACATAACAAAACCCAAATAAATGAGTTTTGTCCTCATAAATGATGATTTCTTCACATTTATCAGCAATTTCTCTTGCTGTAATATCCTCATTACTATAGCTAAATGCTTTAAGTTCTCTGCTTCTATCTTTCTGAAAATCAATATATCGTCAAGATATACAATGACGAATTTCCCAATGAAATCCTTCAGGACTTCATTCATCAATCTCATGAAAGTACTAGGTGCATTTGGTAAGCCAAATGGCATAACAAGACAGTCATACAACCCTTCATTCGTCTTGAATGTTGTCTTCCATTCATCACCTTCTCTCATACGAATTTGATGGTATCCGCTTTTTAAATCAATCTTTGAAAAGAATCTTGCTCCACTCAAGCAATCCATCAAATCATCCATCCTTGGAAATGGAAATCTGTATCGGATGGTAATCTTATTGATTGATCTTGAGTCTGTACACATCCTCCAGCCTCCATCTTTATTTGGGCTAAGAACTATTGGAACAGCACATGGACTCAAGCTCTCTCTAATCAATCCTTTGTCCATTAAATCTTGGACCTGCCTCTTGAATTCCTCATTCTCCTGTGGCGTCAATCTGTACACTGTTTTGTTTGGTAAATTGGCTCCAGGTATAAGATCAATGTAATGGCTTATACTCCTGATCGATGGCAACGAACAAGGTAGTTCTTCCACTACTATATCAATGAACTCTTCTAGAAACTTATGGATTTCTTTTGGTAAATCATCCACTCTTGTATTGGTAAAAACAATTCTAGGCTTCCTGACCACAACAAATTGTGTGTCTTTCTTCTTCTTAACCTCATTAAGAAGTTCCTTCCCACTCATGAGAAGTACATTGTTGTTCATTTCTGTTTTCGCTTCTTTATCCTTAATCGGAAACAACATGTGAGTTCTCCCATTCTTCTCTAGGGTGTATGTGTTCTTTCTCCCATCATGAATCACATTTTTGTCATATTGCCATGGTCTACCCAGCAATAGATGACAAACATCCATGGTAATGACATCACATAGTATTTTATCCTTATATCCCCCTATTTTAAATTCAACTAAACATTGTTTAGTGACAATTACCTGATGTCCATTTTGTAGCCATGAAACTCTGTATGGGCTTGGATGTACGATAGTCTCCAACTCTAGATTTTCTACCATCTCTGTAGAAACGAGATTGTATGTGCTACCACTATCCATGCTGACATTGCATGCCCTGTCTTTGGTCTTGCAAGCAGTCTGAAACGAACTGTTCCTTTGGGCTGGGTTCTCTGCCTCCTTCTCTGGCATTAAGAGAACTTTCCTCATCATTAAGGATATTCCGCCCTCAGCATCTTCTACCTCAACATTTCATCCTTGTGCTTCGGAAATGTGAGTTTCACCACCTTCTTTCTTCCTTTCTAGACACTCATAAGATTTATGTTTGTTTTTCCCGCAAACAAAGCATTTCACTTCACCACCTTTGCCTCTTCCTCTTCCTCGGGCTCAAGGAAAAGTATTTCCATCAGCATACTGCCCTCTTTGTGAGCTTCCTCCTCTCTCATGCTGAGTTTGAGGTTTCTTTCCCTCTTCTTTAGGCTTCTGAGTCCTGTCTTGGGCAATTGTTTTGCCTCTGGCTTGACTTCTGCCTCGACCTCTTTGACCTTGTTTTCCGCTCAGCTTCTCTTCATCTTTTAGAGCCATCTGATAAGCATTCTCCACATTCTGAATGATCATCATACTCTTCTCATATTGAATGTCATATCGCAGACCATTCATGTACCTGGAAACCTTTTCATCATCACTTTCCCAATGACCTGCTCTAATGTTTATCTTGTAGAACTCTTCAATGTATTCTTTCACTGACATTAGCTTCTGTCTCAAATTCTGCATCCTCTAAAATAGAGTAATTTGATAATCCTTGGGTATGAATTTGGCCTTCATCTTTGCAACCATTCTATCCCAACTCTTGATTTTCTGCTTTCCTTTGCAGTATCTATCAACCTGCAGTTCATCCCACCACAATGTTGCATGCCCTTTAAGTCTAGTAATGACATGTTTGACCTTCTTGTCCTCCTCGACATCCTCATATTTGAAGTATTTATCTAGAGCTCTAATCCAATCTAGAAGTTCTTCAACATCTAAGTTTCCCTCATACATGGGAATCTCCATCTTTGCTCTAGCACCTATCCTAGCAACACCCCTGAACAAGCGTTCGTCCGTAGAATCTTTGACTGTGACTTCCTCTCCTTCATGTCCAGCTTCATTTTCATTGTCAGCCTCACTGATATCCCTAGTGTCAACTGTGCACCTCTGTGTTGTCTCCATGGCATCAAGCCTGGCACATAGTTCGCTCATTTCCCTTTCCACTGTTGGATCAGGCATTGGTCTGTCTCTTCTTCTCGGCGGCATGGCTGAGAAATGTTCCTCTTTTCTCTACTATAGAAAACAAAGACTTTTTTTGTGCTTTGATACCACTTGACGTAGAACCCCAACCCTCCGGGTCGAGGTCCACGCAGGATCGCTCTAAATATTCCCTTTGAGTCTAATTGACTCTTTGATTTCCCCTCCAGAAATATCTCATACACTCACAGTGTATCCACGGGTCCTTTGTAAAACTCGCCCTATGTAGACTGAACCCAGGCGCGAGCCTTACTCTCCTATATGACCATGATCTAGTCTTTTCACAGACGTCTCTCACTTCTCGGAAGTTCGCGAGTTCGGGCATTGAACTCTTGTGCTCCTCTTCTACGAAACCCCGAGACATGAAATTCAGCGACGGTTTGACTTTCCTTTCACACTTTTCACAACTCACAATCTCGCGAGTTGGAGTGTAGACCCTTTGTTCTTCCCTTTCATGAAATCTCGAGATGCAATAGGGTAACTATAGGTTGACCCCTCAGTGCACGAGCCAGCACCACCTGTCACCCTTGTGGTCCCCACCTGACAGATGTGCCATGCATTCACACGAGCTCTCGGCTATTCACCACTTCACAACTCCTACACTATTCCTCTACCCCTTCAAAGCTCCGAACTCCGAAATGAGAGTTCACGGGGAATTCGATGGCCCTCATTGGATTGGATCTAACGGTCCTATTTCCCCTAAGATTATAATTAGAAAAGCACTTGCCATAACTCCCCTTGCTCCCCTGCAAGATCTAACGGTCCTCGAGTCTTCGGTACTTCTCCATGGAGAATTCCAACCGTTCAATTTCTTCCTCTAGAACCTCTGCGAAATAAACTAATGTTCTTTCGCCGGAACTTATCTTCCTGTAAAGCAACTTCACTTCACCCCCCTTTGATTACTTCAAAGGCACTAACCCTCCTGATCTTTCTTTACAAACTCAAGCTTCCAAAATATCTCCTACTCGCACTCCTTGCGGCTGACTTTCAAATACCCCTGGGTATTTGATTTCTTCGACTCTGTGCACCTTATGCGACAACAATCCTTCAACTCTCCTCTTGGTTGATAAGTTTTAACCATTCAACCAGCCTGCATACACCTTTCATGGCTTCGGTGCTTCACTTGCACTTCTAATGGAATGAGCACAATGGTATCCCTCCTGAGCTTTCAGAGATAAACTTTGAACCTCCATCAACGCACTCCTTGTGGACATTTCACTGCACTCTTTGTAGGAACTTCTCTCACTCAGGAAGAGAAACAATTGAAACTCATTCACTCTCTCTCTCTCTCTCTCAAACTTCAAACATTCAACATGAAATCATACATTCACAGTACTAAAGAAAATGCATAACAGAGAGCATAAAACAACTATCAACATATTATTCAGCATGTACAAACAGAAAACATCATAACACCATGAATCTGAATTAAAGCTTCATATATTAATTCAAAGCTCCTGTACATGAGTTCTTCTTCTCAACTCTCTGTTATAGTTCTCTTCTTCTTCTGCTCTATGCTAATGTTACAATGATACAAGGATGAGGGTGTCTATAGTCGGTTTTCCCTCTTGCTCCTAAAGCTGTCTAATCTATCATTTAAATCTACCTACTTTCATTAACTATGCATAAATGCTCTAATGTTTTACAGATGAGAGAAATCGCTCAAGATCTGTTTACAGCCTCCAAGATATAAATGCAAGTATGCCATCTTCATAACTATTACATTCATATCCACTCCCTTAAAATTTCGAAACATTTTAAAACGTGAAAAATGTGTGTTGTGCTTTCCAGCTGTCCTTCGCCTCCATGCTCGCTTGATTGCTTACGATGCTCCTGCATCACATAGAATCTTGAGTCGAAAGAACTGCATCGAGCAATCCGTAGACATCGCGAAGTTCGAGTTTGCGATATTGATCACATTCGTTGGATCGAGGAATGTCGTGGGATGTTTATTTGGAGCAGGTATCGGGAAATTGAGATTCGAAGAAAGGAGATTCTCTAACCTTTGAAGTTGCAAAATGTGAAATCACGATTTGATCGCACCGACGATCAAAGGGAGAGATATTGACCATTGATATGATATGGATTATTTCGCAGATCACAAGTTGGGAAAATCAAGGCAACTCATAGAAGAAGTTCACGATACGCAAAGTCACGAAGCACCCAAGAGGTTAAGCCTCGGGTTAGAGTTGGAGGTCACATTGTCAAAGGATTAAGGGAGGATCTAGCACGTCGTTAGGCTCCACATCGGAGATCGCCGAGATTGCAAAGTTCCTTTTGGATAGGCATGTGATCACAGCTCGTGGTCATGTGAAAGGAAGGGGCTTAGCCAGAAAATCTAACTCCCACTATGAATTTTTCTCAGAAAGGGAAAAGGCACCAAAGGCATGAGCACGCGGAGGTTCTCTAGGTAACTACCAGAAACCACTGATTGTTTTTGCCAGAGAATTCGAAGAGGCTTCAAGGTGATTTCCAAATGATCCTAAGAGTCTCTAGGTAATTTTCAGTGGAATGAAGACTCATCATAGAGACAATTGATAGATGGGAAAGTGTTGAAGTCTGTAATTGTAACAGAGAGGACAATCTCAACTATGATAGAGAAGATGAAGGGTCGCACTGCCAGAAAAAGGCAAAGACTCTTGGGAATAGCCATTGATGATGAATAGTCTCAGCATAACAACTATTGATGTAGAACAGATTCATCATAATTTCCAGAGAGTATGAAGAGTTAGGTGTATGATATGGCAGAGGACTTGGCATGATAAATATATGCAGAACAGAGAAGAGTTGGTTGTTGTTGTTGAGAGTTATTCATGCAGGTAAAAGCATGTTGTGTGTAGTAGCTGAAATGCATAGAAGAGGCGTAGCACATAGAAAAGAAATGCACATCTGAGAGAGGAATAAAAATATGATGTGCACATGTAGAGATAGAGAAGAAGAACAGAAATCTCAAGAAGATGCGAGTAGGAAGACACTGATGTAGGCAAAGCGGAGAAGTGTATCAGAACAGTGATGAGACAGGTAATCCATTGATAAACATTGTATCACTGTAATAAGTTTCAGTAATGAAGTTTTTATAATCAAGGTGGTAGGGAGGTGCTAAGGAGGATTGTTGTCCTTAGAGTTTCAAGTGGGTGCTTGAACACAGGGAGTTCTAGCTTCCATCTAGTTGCTGCTAGAAAAACCAGGGCGATAGGGTGGTGCAAGGGAGAACCATTGTTCTTTGTTATGCAGGTTAGTGCCTGTGTGACTGAAATTTGGTGCTTCCATCCAGTTGGTGTTGGAACACTCAGGGCGTTAGTGCTTCCTTCTAGTGGGTGCTAGAGAAACCAAAGATTTGGTGCTCTCAGCAAGTTACAACTTGTACAGGTTGGTGCCTGTGTGTCTGGAAGTTGGTGTTGGAACACAAAGGGAGTTGGTGCTTCATTCTAGTGGTTGCTAGAGAAACCAGAGAGTTGGTGCTCTCAGCAAGTTGTTGCTTGTAAAACAGAGGTGGTAGCCTCAAAAGTGAGTTGGTGCTTAGAAGAATGATAATGTACAGAAAATAAAGATTACTTATCATATCAAGAAGAAGAGGTTTTTACCTTTATGGGTTTCCTCAAGAAATATCTGTCTCTGTATATTTCATGTTTGTGATTGATGTTGAATATTCTATTGTTTACTTCCCTGCATTACTGTGATTATCATTAAGTGTTTTGTAAAGAGTTTAAAATGGGCGTAATTGTTTAAGCACAGTAACAACTGATTCACCCTCCCTCTCAGTTGTCCAACAATTGGTATCAAAGCAATTTCTCTTTATTTAAGGGTAGATCCTAGAGCTTAAACATGACTAGCCATGGAGGAACTTAAACCAGCAAGGCCCCTTTGTTCAATGGAACAAGTTTTTCCTTCTAGAAAGTTAGGATGAGTACCTACATAATGGCTTTAGGTGAAGATGTTTGGGATTTGGTAGAGACTGATTATGTAAAGCCAATTGCACTAGCTTCTAAGGATGACAAACTAGAATTCAGCTTGAACGCTAAGGCTATGAATGCTATTCTGAGTGGGCTTGTAGAAGTAGAATTTGTAAAAGTTATGCACTTAGAATATGCCAAAGGAATGTGGGACAAAATTGTTAGCAGTTATGAAGGTAATGAGAAGGTAAAGGATGGAAAGCTTCAAACCCTCCAGATTACAGTTCGAGCAGCTAAATATGAAAGAGGATGAAATTGTTGGGAAGTACTTTCTAAGAGTTGAAGAACTAGTAAATGCAATGAAAGTACTTGGTGAAAAAATTGAGGAAGCCTCGTTAGTTCAAAAAATTTTGAGATCTCTGCCAGATATGTTCAACCCAAAGGTCTCTCCTATACAAGAAGTTAATGATCTAAAAGCTTTGCCTTTTGATCAACTTCTAGGAACATTGACTGCATATGAAATGAGGATAGGTAAATATAAATCCACCACTAGAAAAACATCATTTAAAGCATATAAGAATGAGGATTCTGAGCCTGATGAAATTGAAGAAAAATTTGTGAGAAGACTAAAGAAAGGATCATGCAAGTACCAAGGCAAGTTTCCCTTCAAATGTTTTAACTATGGAAAGATAGGTCACTTTGAAACTAAGTGTCCACACAAGAAGAAGGACCGGAACTTTGAAGGTGAAGAGGAGTACAAATCCATGAGATTTGGTAAAAAGAAAATTTTCTGTAAACAATGATGACTCTTCAGGAGACACAGATAGTGACTCTTCTTGTGAAGATAAGGTTAATGAATTTATGCTTATGACCAAATAGGATTATGATAATAAAAGAACAGGAAGTGATTTCGATGATGAAGAAGTTTTGGTTGACTTGGAAGGAGAATTGATCAGTGCCCTAGAAGAAATTGCTAAACTCATATTTAAGAAGAAAAAGAAAAAAAAATGTTGATACAGTTCGAGAAAGACAGTAAAAAACCTGATGAAGACTTTACCCTACTAAAAGTGGAATTATAAGAGGCAAAGAAAACAGAGGACACTCTGAAACAATAGTCATCAGAGAAGAAGGCAAGATGTGAAGCCTTGGAAGAAGAGGTAGTAAAAAACCAGAAAAGAGATGGAGAAGTTTAAAGCATTGTATCTCCAAAATCTTCCAAGCATTAAAGCCTCTGCAGAACTAAACGACATTCTGAGAAAACATAGATCTCCTTTGTTGAAGACTGGTTTAGGCTATGTAAGTGGTTTAAGCAGCAAAGAGCCAGTAAATATGATCAAGTTCCAAGTCAGCAGACAATCAGACCATGTGAGTACTCTGCCACCAAAAGCTAGTAAACACAAGATGATCCCTGATGAAAAAAAAAGATATCAGAAGATGGAGCAACAAATGCCAAGAAGAAGGCCATCCTTCAGGTACCAAAATTTATTCCATGGTTACTGTTTTTACTGCTCTAATTTTGGTCATAATATTGCAAATTGTCAAATTAATTTTAGAGACATGCAACTAAGGAAGTCAAGAAATAAACAATCCTTGCAACATAGAACTAAACAGCCAATGAGTCGACAATGTTACACCAATCACTTTGACCTATTGAACAATGAGCTCGAATGCTAAAACTGTCATAACTTTGGCCAAAAAGCTGCAAACTGCCATTTGAAGAATTGCAAAGCAGATCCAAGGATAAAACCCTTAGCTAGAAATGCCAGCACATGGAAAAAGAAAGATGGTGAAAAATGTGGTCTAGTACCTTCAGCTCAAAAAAAAAAAGACCCCCGGTATATAAACAATGGATGCTCCAAGCACATGACTGGAGACAAGGAAAAGTTTATGTCTATAAGTAAAAGCAAAATAGGAAATGTGACCTTTGGAAATGATGAACCAAGTAAAATCAAGGGTAAAGGGATGGTGAGTTTAATTAATGGCAAAGGAAAAGCTCGGGATGTTCTGCTTGTAGATGGGATGAAACATAATTTGCTCAGTGTAAGTAAAATTTGTGATAGAGGATGTGAAGTGGTAGTCACTTCCAAAGAATGTAAGATAGAGTCTGTAAACTCACGACAAGTGGTGGCTAAAATCATAAGGACAAATAATAATGTTGATATTGAATCCCCCCATACAAGTAAAGAAGAAGACTCAGATACAATAAAAGAATGTTCTGTTAGCATTTATCCCATGGAAGAAGTAGAATAAGAATCATGTCATAAGATGGAAGAAAAAGTTGTGAATATTAGAAAGAAGGTTGAGAAGTCAAACACCCAAATCAAGTTCTTGAACAGATCCATGACCCTGGATGAGATATTGGATAGTCAGAGATCACCAAATGACAAATTCTGTCTTGGATACAACAAGGAAGAAATCAGTACTCCTAAGAAACCTAATGCAATTCCTTCATTTGTAAAAAGTGAAATAAGGTATGACTCGGGTTCTTCATGTTCAAAGAATGAAATCAATACTACAATATTTAGAAGATCGGATCAAGGAAGACATCTAGAAGCTACTCATACACCTCAAATTAAGTTTAGAAGAGAGACACTTTCATGGATGAATCAAAGGAGGTATGAGAGTGTTTGTAACGGTTTTTTTCTTATGATGAATATGCTCATAAAAGCCTTGGATTGTAGGCATCATGGAAGAAAAATGAAATTACAGTAGCAGAATATCATAGAACAAAGTTCAAGAAACCAGGACACTCACATATGTTGGATAGAAAAGACTGAACAAGTGAACATGAGTGAAGTTAATTGTTGCAAAATGAATTGCAGTCATGTGACAAGCATAGTATAAACTTTCTCAGACGAATTTAGAGCAATGTAAAGTAAAGAAGCATCTTGGATAAAGTAGGATACATCTGGTTAGAGATCGATGAGAATCAATGGGCAGATCCAAAGGTTGTTTGAAAAAATACGAGCTACAACTGCACTGTGTTTCAGTAAGTCAGCGGAAGAAACATTCTGATGTACAAATACATGACATCCTATAGAGATAACAAGAGGAGAGACCTTGTCAAGAAAAGCTAACCTTTTAGAAACAAAGGGAGAGAACAGTCAGAAGCAGAGAGAGAAGTGTGACAGGGGGAGACATTCAGTTATGACAAGAAAAGGTTGATCAAGGAGTCCCAGTAAGAGAGGTAATAAATATTGAGTATACTACATAGGACACAGCTGAAGCTGAAGATGAACAGGTCCAAGAATCAGAAGGAGAAGACTATGGTTTAGATACAAATACTCTGCAAGACTCAAATAAAAGAGTCCTTCTTGTCAGGGGGAGTATGTGTTGGTTGAATATCTTATACCTCTGAAAAGTACTGCAACAGCTCATGGGGAGCATGTTTTCTTTCACATTGAAGTCAAAGGGGGAGAAAAGGTGCGGATGCTACAGTTGGAGGTCTAAGAAGAATAGTGAAGTCATTCAGGGTTGCCATCAATGCCAAAGAGGGATATTGTTGGCATGTTTACAGGAAGAGTGTGCTTGTCATTGATGGAAAGAACAGTGATGACGATGGCATGTCTATAGGCAAGAACATCGGCAACGATGGCATGATTGTTGGTAGAGTGTGCAATCAAAGCTCAGGAGGAATAGAGCAGATTTTCATGCAGAGTGCAAGTGTGCATCAGGGATGAGGTTAACTTCATTGCCAAAGCTTAGGAGAGATAGCACTTTTTAGAAATGTAGACAAGTCCCAAAGTCATCAGGACTCGCAGAAGGATCAAAGGTCGAAGCCTTTGACACTTAGAAATTATTCTAGGTTGGGAGGAAGAATAAGCTTAGGAGGAGAAGAGACAATGGTCGTTGGATCACAAATCTTGAATACCCAATGTCTGTTAGATCAGCGTCCAGTGACCAGAGGAAGCGCAGAGGAGAAGTACAAATCTGATCCGTTGGATCTGAGCGTCGAGGACCAACAGTCGTTGGATACAGTATAACTGTGAAGAGGATAATGGTCGAGATCCATCATCCAAATTCGCGAAATGTGAAGTTGCGATGAGATCTGAGTCGTTCGATCCAGAGGACACGTGGTGAGAGATCATCATTTCGCTGACTCGTGAACTAGAAAATTCAAAGGTGAGAGTTGTAGGAACTCACGATGTCCGAGTTCATGAGTTGATTTAGACCGTTAGATCATGGGGAGTTGTGAGCCGTTGATCTGACACTTGCAAATATCGGGAAGGCGGGAGGCAAATACCTGAGGAGCTGGGAGCCCCAGCAATCCTAGTCTTTCATCTGGGAAGGACACGTGGCAACCGATAAAGAAGATTCGCAGAATCATGAATCAAAAAAATTGCGTCGAGCAGTCTGCAGACATCGCGAAGTCTGAGTTCATGATATTGATCACATGCGTTGGATCATGGAATTTTGTGGGTCGTTGATTTGGAGCAGGTATCGGGAAATCGAGAGTCAAAGAAAGGAGGTGCTCTAA
>JASDQU010221733.1:0-11224 GCA_032191745.1 Picea mariana
AAGTCCCATATGTAGTGCATGTGGATATCGATGTGCTTCACCTACTGCCTCTGAACTGGATCTCTACATAACTTCAAAATGCTTTGGTTGTCACACCAGATGACGATCGACCGATGAAACTGAATTCCCAACTCAGTGGGAAAATGTTGTAGCTACATAGCTTGAATGGTTATGCTAACTACCCCTATGTACTCTACCTCAACTGAAGATAGAGCAATAACAACTTGCTTCTTGCTCGACCAACATATAGGCCCAGAACTAAGACTAAGTGAGTAACCAGATGTGGACTTGCGATCCGTGCTATCACAAGTCCAGTCAAAATCAGTGAACCCGATGAGGTCCAATATAGAGTTTGTTTCAAAATGAATCCCAAAGGTGATAGTTCCATGTACGTATCGAAGGATACGCTTTGCAAACTTCCAATGTAGCTCATACATCCCCTGCATGAACCTGGAAATTGCGCCAACTGCATACGAGAGGTCTAGTCTGGAGTGTGTGAGATACAACAAGCTCTCCACTAGTTGTATGTATAGTGTGTTGTCAACTAGTGGAGTGTCCCCGCCATCCTCAGGTTTGATTCCTGATAGGAGAGGAGTTGGAGCAGACTTGCAGCCTGTGATGTGAAATTTCTCAAGGAGATCTCGTGCATACTTGGCCTGAGACATTTTGATACCTGATGCATCCTGACTGATCTCAAGTCGAAGGAAGAAGTGTAGTGGACCCATGTCCGTTATCAAGAACATGTCATGCAGAATCCTCTGAACTGCAACAATCACTGAATTCGAGCAACTAGTGATCAACAAATCATCAACATACATAACTAAGAGTAGAAGTGAATCTGTTGTCCTGAGCATGTAAACGTTCAGGTCTGATTTATAGTGTACAAAGTTATATGACAGCAGGTAGGAGTCCATATTTTCATACCATGCCCTCAAAGCCTGCTTAAGGCCATAAAGAGACTTCTTCAGTTGACAGACCAAAGATGAATTCTGCATAAATCCCTAGGGCTGCTCCGTATATATCTCCTAAGAGAGATCACCATGAAGAAATGCATTATTCATGTCCATCTGATGGACTTTCCATCCCTTGGATGTATCAATGGCAAGTGCCAAACATATGGAATCCATCTTCGCTACTGTAGAAAAGGTCTCATCATAGTCAATGCTATGCACCTGATGAAAGCCTTTGGCAACAAGCTTGGATTTGTATATGCTATTCTGTCCATCCACTGCGCTCTTGGTCCTGTATACCCATATGCATATGACAAGTTTCCTTCCAGAAGGAAGGGGAACCATATCCCAAGTCTGGTTCTCGAGGAGAGAGTTGTACTCCTCTTGCATGATGGATTCTGAAAAAGGATTTCTAGCAGCCTCACCATAAGACTGTGGATCTGAAGACCGAACCAAGAAAAGATGCCTGGGTGGAAATGGTTCAGTGGCAGTGAGTTCAAGAGGAGGCTCCTCGAAATCATATCGAGTCATCCTAATATCAACTAGATCACAAACAATATCCCTTGCATCCTGAACAATAGTCTGGGCTCACTTGGGCCTCTGCTCTGGCTCTGCATCTGCATTTGGATGCATTGACTCTGCATCTAACTGTATTGACTCTGTATTTATATCATTTGAATCCTTTGAATCAGAACTCTCATCTGAAGAAGAGTCATCATGTGCATGCTCATCATCTCTGAAAGGTGGAAGAACAAAGGTGTCTACATGCGGCTGTTGAGGTACATGGAAGATACTTTCCTTGAATTGGACACTATGCTCAATGATGAGCCAGTCTGAGGAAAGATCAATGAGTCTGTATCCCTTCACACCGTTGGGGTATCCAACAAAAAAACACTATGTGCTCCGTGGATAAAGTGCCAACTTCCTCTCTTTAGTGGGAATCCAGGCCCCATGCACATGAACCGAAAATATGAAAGTGGGTCACTTCCAGTTTGAGGCCGCTCCAAGCCTCATAGGGGTCTTATCCTTGATAGATCTATGAGGAGATCTATTTTGGATGTAGGTTTCACAATTAAGTGCTGCGGTCCATAATCTCTGTGGAAGTGACTTTGCATGTAGCATGCAAGATGCCATCTCTTTTATAGATCTGTTTTTCCTCTTAGCAACTCCATTTTGTTGCGGAGTATAGGGAATTGTGTGCTGCAACTGAATCCCTGCCTCGTGACAAAGATTCTAGATCTCATGGTTGACATACTCTCCCCCGTTATCAGTTCAGAGGACTTTGATTTTCTTTCATGACCATGCCTCAACCAGGGCTTTGAAATCTTTGAGGTTTTGAAAGACCTCTAATTTTTTCCTGAGAAAGAAAATCCATGTGAAGCGTGAGAAATCATCAACAAAAATGAGCATGTACGTTGCTTTGTTAATTGATGGAAGTGGAAAAGTTCCCATGAGGTCACTATGGATCATATCTAAAGGACATGAAGCTCTCCAAGTCTTTCCTTTGTCGAATTTCTCTTAAGGGTGTTTTCCAAGAACACATCCCTCACAGATTCCTTTGGAGAAATGGATGTATGGTTGACCATCAACCAATCCTTGCTTTCTAAGTTGTTGCATATATCTGAAATTTAAATTCTCTAACCTGTCGTTCTATATCCTACTGCTTTCATCAGCATGGGTAAGCAATAAAGCGTAATCTGGTTCAATAAATTCAGAAAATGCATACAATCTAGATTGATGATTTACCTCACCGGTAGCAACCATGGAATTGGTTTGCATGTCATAGATTTGCACTACATCAGGTGTGAATATGAATTTCTTTCTAGTGCTGTAATTTTTCATTTGATACACGGAGAGAATATTGACATAAAGTTTGGGAATGTGTAGCACATTCTTGAAGATTTCGTTGGTGAGTTCAATCCTTCCTTTATCGGTGACCTTGACTGGAGAATTGTCCCCCATCATAATAAGAGGACCTTTGCATGCATCCAATGAAGAATAGACTGCTTTTGTGGCAACCATGTGATGTGATGCTCCTAAATCTACGATCAAAGCATCGGGAGAGGAGTTGTTGACAATCAAAGCATGGCTAGAATTGCCTTTCTTGGGATTCTGATCTTTTGGCTTCTTCTTCTTGGAACCCTCAGAGATACGATCTCCAAGGTTATTTTGCTGAAGTATTTGAGTCATTAGATATATTTGTTTCTTCATGCATCTGGATTTTGGATGGAATCCTTTATGGAACTATGTGCATTTCTCCCCTTTTCTTCCCTTTCCACCTTTGGATCTGGAGGCATCGGTGAAGGGTTTTGAGTACCCTTCCTTCTTCGGATTTGCATGTGCTTTCCTTTTGTCTTTATATTTAGATTTATGATATTTATTACCATTTCCATCTTGCACAGTAAGTGCATGTGCCTTTGGGCCTTTGATTTTTCCCATGTTGATGAGCTTGGTCTGCTCTTGTGTCAGGGATTCAATAAATTCCTCAAGAGAAGGCATCGTCCAAGTGGCTCCAAAGGTGAATTTGAATGAACGAATTGTGGATACAAACACTGAGAGTTCAGGATCAATTTTGGAGAGAATGGTGAGAAACATTTGTTTCTCCTCCTTAGATTTATCAACCCCGCAAGCCTTGAGTTGCGACAGTAAATCCTTAAATTTTGTAAAGACATTTTGGAGATTGTCGAATCTTTTTGGATCCAATGTGAGAAATTGCACCTCAAGCATGTGTCCCCTCATCTCATACTATTTTCCAAAGAGCCCTTCCATGGTGTTCCATTCTTCATTGGGACTTTTATAGGAAGATATGTGAAAAAGGAGACCAGGAGAAATGAGACTGCAAATTGTTCTGAATGCTTCATCCTTTTTGATTTAGATACTTGTATTTTTATATGGTTGATGTTGGTTTTGTTTCCATGTTCATGGTTAACCTATACAATCCTCTTCTTTGAAGATGCATGATCATCCTCTCCTTCCATGCAAAGTAATTTTAAGGTGTAAGAATGAATTCTTTTGGGAATTCCATTTTTCTGTTGTCTTCAATCTTTGGTACCTGCAAAAATAATTTGGTGTGTCTTTTGCTTAGAAGACCCCCAAATATGATACCATGTAAATGTGTTGAACCTGCACAAAATAGATATAGATAGAAAATAACACACACATTTGCAGAGAGAAATTGAGAAAGTAGAAACAAGAGAGAAAGAATGGAAGAATTCTCATTAACCAAATGAATAATGAATAATTTACACATGATATACTTTGTATAACTCAACCAATGTGCATTGGAGGAGAAGCCAATGCGCCATAGTGGTGGTCTAGAGTGATCTAGACACACACCAACAGTTACGGGAGTAAACTACCACCTATTCTAGTCTCTTGAGTAGTTATGGGAGTGAACTGCCACCTAACTGAGTTAACTAGTCTACCAGTCTTCAGATAACTGACTGAAATAGATTGACGTGAGGAGGAGATCAAGGAATCATGGGTAATGCACTAGTCTGGTGATGATCCCAAGGACAATGTGCATTAGCTGGTGGTGATCCCAATGTTGCATGGTGACAGTACCAATGTAGCATCTAGAATCCACTCAACTGATCAAACTGAAGTGAAAATTGAAGAGAATATTCTCCCTAAAATATAGGAGACTGAATAATGACTAATAAACAAGGAAAAACCTTAGGAAAAAGAAATCCTAGGTGTGTGTGAAGTAACTCCAACAGATTGAATTCATATGATATTAATTTTGTATCAAAAAAATACAAGGCCAATTTTAAATTAAAGAAAGGGGTGGGACCTTTTATCGTCAATACCATATAACAATGCAGGTGATAACAAATCTACTTTTAGATATGGTATTTCAACAAGGATAACCATGGAAGTATGATCCTCATTCCTTGATATCCTAAAAAAGAATCTCACATGGACAAACTTCTTATCAAAATTATCACAAAGCATGAGTGAAGTTGTTGGAAAACCAAAATAGTTGGGCAGTTTTACAAAACATTTTGCAAATCCATAGCAAGGTTATAGAGAAACCTTTTAAGTCTCCAGTCACACAAACCCCTCAACAGTTTGAGAAGGATAGAAAATAAAGACAGAATCAACTTCAAAGAACTCAGGGATAGAGGAAGAAAGATAAACCAAAAGACAGAAAATGGAGGAACTTGATGAAGAGGAAGATCCATAACTACAGGAAGAAGTAGCACCAGTAGACAAAATACATGTTGTGATTGTGTAAGTATCCTCATCATAGAAGCACAAGAATACAGAGGTTCAAAGTGAAACAAAATCGGGGAATATAGATCAAGAAAAATAAATCGATCATGTTCATCATTTCATAGATATTAGCAAAACGGGTGCAAGGATAAAAAATAACATTCTCCCTAAAATATTTGAATGTGATACATCTCAAACCATAATAATATTAGTTGTGGATTATGAGAAAGGAAGATTGAATATAGCAGTGATGGAGCCAAAAGAACAAAATAAGATAACAAACATTTCGATTGATCTTAATGTAGTTCATCCACTGGATAAATTTGACTTGCATAGACAAATTGCAAAAATGTTGAATAGAGATGTTATGATAGCAAATATTGGAATATAAAAGCTTCAAATCATAAATGAGAAATTCATAACTCAGTTTAAAAATGATAAATTGGCCAATAGAACCATACAAATGAGGGTAGAAGAGTTGGAGTAATGGGTTATGGACCTAGGAGATAATACGAAAGATGAATCATATGTACAAGCACTAATAAAAAAAAGGACATAAAGATCTAGGTATTAAAGAAAATACTTAAAATCCCAGGAATTGAACATGTACAAACTCCAGAGTTGCAGGTACTCCAAGCAGAAAAAGAACAAATCTTAAAACAAATGATTCTGATGGAAGAGAAAATCGATTTGTATGGCAAGCATATTGAGACTCTAAGAAGTGGTTCATCTTCATCTCAATCAACATAGTCATTAGATACAACAACTAGATTATCAAAAGCATTATCAAACTTGAATTTACAGGGAGTTGAAATTGAAAAAAAGAAAAAAAACCATATTTGCACAGATTGAAGAAATCACATATAAGGATAAGGTTATTGAAGAATACCATAAGCTAAAATATAAGATGCTGACAAATATGGAGCAAATGAAGAACAAGTTTTTAGGTAGACCATATCTGATAATAGCCAGACACATAATTTAGGATGAAATTATTAGTGAAGTTGGCAAACTTTGGGACTGTTTCAAGATAATAGATGATGAAATGTTATTGAAAGATGAAGTAGATGACACTATAAAGAAATAATTTCATGAATTAGGAACTAGACATCAGGTTTCTACTCAAATTATCAAACCTCTAAATTCTAGTTCCTGAGAAATATTGACAAAGAAAGGTGTCAAAGATAGAACCACAATGGTTATGGAAACATAAAGGGTTTTTGCAAAGAGGAGTTTGATACATCAAGCTCAAAATAAATGCATAATGGTGAAGAGAAATGTTGAATCTTTCACTAATAAGTTTGAGAATCTAGTGAAGATGGGGTTACCTTTAGCATGGGATGATAAAGGAAAGCTTCCGTCATATGAAAAATACATAAATTTTTTAATCATTGATAGAGAAAAAAAGAATAAATTTCAGGGAATGGTTGATACTTTAAGAGGTCATACCATTGTAGACATACTCATAGATTATGTCTATCTTCTCTAGAAAATAATAAACTTATTCTCAAATCCCACTACTTATGAAAAATACACAGAACTGGATATTGCATACAGGCAGGTGAAGTCATTCAGTTATCCATCGAATGAAGATTGGAATCTTCTCATCCAACTATTTACGGGATGACAATGAAATACACATAAAAATTGACAGAAACAGAGAAATAAAGAAATACATGATTTCTATTAATGAAGTAAATGTATAGAGATTGTAAAAATACAAAGTGCAAGACTCGCTAGAATTGTGGCAGCTTTGTCTCTAAGAAGATATGTGACGACTACACTCATTCGCAAGAAGAAGATGAGTATAATGAGGCTCTGAAGGCCTTTTTATGATAAACATGAATGCCAAAACCCTATACATCCAAAAACCTAACCCTAGGAGATGAACCGCCAAAAGTCATGTGGGCCCCGTTGGGGTAAGTTAGTACATCAACTTCTCGGTGTCGTAACTTTTGCACACAATTTTCGTTTTAGGTGTATGATATCCCATTAGAAAGATCCTTTCGAGAAATACACATTATTCCATCAAAATCTGACTCCATCTATAGTTTGACTGTGGCAAGCCAAGAAAACACCGTTTAGGGCACCAAAACGGCCTTAGAAGTATAGAAAGTTGTACTGACATGAAAACTTCCAAAATAAGCCAGTTGGAATAGGTGGGTGACCACCATTATCTACATGTATGTTTTGTATGGCTTCAGGACATCCCTGAAAGTGTAGAACCCACAATTACAAAGAAATGTTCCCAGTACAGAGAAACGTGTTGAACTGAAAACTGTCAAGATGAGCCAGTTGGAATTTGGAACAGGTGGGTGGCCACGAATATCCACCTGGATCAGGGTTACAACATGTTATATTCTTTGCACGACTAGATATAGTGTTTTCATTACATCGGGCGCGTGGGGGTTCTGGGGAAGCTTACCTGAATTGTTTTTTGGGCATTTTTTGTGTTCATTTTTTAGTGGTTTTTCGACACATGGTTTTCTATTTCCAATTGAGGAATTAGGGTTGTTGACTAATCCAGGTCAATAGATTATGTTTTTTTAATTCCATGGGATCCTATATGTATATTGTATTGTAAAAAATGAATATATGATGAATAGAAGATTAGAGGTGCAGATTTAAATATGTTACTAGTTTTCTCGGTTTAGGTTTCCATGGCAAAATCTCTATGTAATGTGTGTGTGAACCATTGTATCTTTTCTATTTTTATTAAGAATTCATTTGCATTAATTTATTGTACATGGTTAAAATCTACATATGGTATCATAGTTGTTATTGGCTTCAGGAGGATATATTAATCTACAATCCTTGAGTCAATCTCATGAGGATATATTCCCCTTGCGTTTTTAAAGAGGTGGTTCTCCTCTCTTTTTAAATAACATGAAAAATATAAACAATGTCTAAGAAGGACTAGGCTTATTTTGAAATAAATATTCACATGCAAAGAATACTTGAGAAAGGACTAAGTATCTTATAAAAAACAAATATTTACAATATGTTACAAGATCGTAAACCAAAAGAGTGTGCAGTAAAATAAGACGACATTTCCATCACAACATTAATCAAAGTATAATACAATATTCAAGGATGGGAAAAAGAAAGTATGGACTGCATATGGCATATAAATTTAAATTATAATTTCATTAGGCACAAATAAAATTATTATACACATACATTTGAAATATCATGCTTAAATCGAAGTCTTGATATTACAATAATGTTATGTCCCAAATTAGTTCTTTGGGAACCTCAAAATAATGTATGTCTTTCAATAAAAGAGTAATGTCTTGGAATAGAAATAAAATATTGTGTTTTTCCTTCAAAGAGGATTGGGATCGGACTCTTGTTGACCATGAAATGAAAATACCTAGAAGCCAAAACAATCAAAGCTCAGTCCTAGGTTTCACATATTACTGGGATATGGAAGGAAATATGACAAATGATTGTAGAAGAAGGAAAACAAGAATGAGAATAAGGTCACTACTTGACTCACTGTTATGGAATTTTTTTCTGAAAACCTTACTTTCTTGTTGGTGCCTCTTTTGTATATGGTTGTTGTGTTGGAGGTGGGATAATTGTTGTAATCGCCTCTTGCTTATTTGTTTTAGTGATATTGATTCGGGATTTTCTTAGTCACTCTTATATGTATTCCCTCATGGCGCACATCATGATCTCATGTTTGGTCTTTATTTCAAATAAATCATTCTCCATCTCTCTTAGGTCCATACCAAATTGGTCCAATGTGTCATCCACCTCATCATTTCTGTTGATATATCTGACTGGCCACCTTTCAACTTCTTCCTTGGAGAATTCTATTGAGTTAGTGAAATTGTCTATGAAAATTTTAATACATCGAGTTGCTCTAGTACTTTCTCTTTAGATAAAAGCATTGTGTCCATTAATAAACTTTCATCATCGAGTTCCTTTGTGAGATCAAAAAATTTAAAGAAAAGGTCACCTCTTTTGTTCTTCACAACATCTAACTCATTTATCATTTCTCTTAAACTTTTTATTCTTTTCAACCAACATTAATTTGTTTCATCGGGATGTTAGAAGGAAGGTTTTTCTCTCTTCTGTGGATATTACTTAAACTTGAAACTTTAGCCGAAATTGTTCCCACAACGTCTTTGTAAAATCTTTCATCATTTTCCAGATCGTTTTGGAGATATTATTTGAAATGTGCAATCCTTGTTGCAAAGTTGGCGGTGCTTTGTGCAAGCTCCCATATTTATTGGATTAAAACTATTCTTTTTTGTATCCCATCTCCAAAATAGTTTCTTACTAGTAACAAAAAACTAGATGAACCTTTCCACTTGTTGTTGCTTTCTGGAATATCTTCTAATGTAAGTGATGGGTAAACTATGTTTAATGGTTCAACAAACAATGATATTGGAATTAGAGTTGCCTCCAATTCCGTTATTTTTTACTTTAAAATTAAATTTTCCTTTTCTATGTGACTGATATATTCCTTCAATGCTTCTTTGGTTGCTTCATGAAACTTTACAAACTTTGAAGGTGCAACCCCATGGAAATCAATTTATGATTTCTATTTCTCAGACATTTTCTTGTTTTTCATGTTTACTTTTTCAATTAACAATTTTTAGAACTTATATTGTATATCACATGGTGAATTGTTACAGACTCCTCTTCAAATATTTCCAGTTCTTGAGTGACCATAGCTTCAAAAATTTCTTGGTTTACAACATTCGTTGTTTAGAACAACTAGGTTCTTTGATAATCTCATCTACATCAATTTCATGGGGACTTTTTTTAATTTCAGGTATTTCTAGTCCCTTTTTTCGGGTCTCTCTTTTTATTTTAGCAGAGGTATGTATAACGTGGAATTTTTAAAGATTTTTCTTTGTTGGGTCCTTGTTACTGCCATCATCTGAAATTTTTAAAGATTTTTCTTTGTTGGGTCCTTGTTACTGCCATCATCTGATTTATGGAAGTTGTCTTCCTTGTTTCCAAACCAATGCTTCTTGGTTTTGTTCTTGCTAGGGTACTTTTTTTAGACGCAGTCTAAGAATTGGGGTTTTTATTTGTTACTTCTCTGCCTTGTTGTCGATAAAATTCATTGGTGCTAGATAATTCTTCCATATAATTAAGAACTTCATTTATTGAGGTCTCGAGAAGGTTCAAATTATCCCCTCTTCCTTCTTTAAATTGTTCAATTTTAGTAAAATAAGAGGAATATCCCACTTGGGACATATGTGCAGTAAATAAATCATTAGGGTCAAAACCCTCAACGCATTCAACTTCATTTAGGTCGATTTGGTCAAATTGATCTGCAAGTTCATCCAAATGGGAGATGTGATTTACAACAACTTCTCTTACTTTCTAGGGAAATGGG
This sequence comes from Picea mariana, assembly GCA_032191745.1. NCBI lineage: Eukaryota > Viridiplantae > Streptophyta > Pinopsida > Pinales > Pinaceae > Picea > Picea mariana. The sequence continues at coordinate 10,525 of JASDQU010221733.1, forward strand.
ATGAATTGCCTTTTCCTTTTATCATTAAAGATGTGAGCCCAGTCTTGTATTGCCTGCATACCTCTATAACAAGGTTAATTTCTGATACATAGAAAGGTAGGAGAAAGGGTTTCTCCTTGAAACCTACTAACCTTGTAATGTTGAAATCCTCTGTAGTTTCAAAAACTCTTTTCTATAAAATAAAGGTGGAAGCCTCAAGTGAAAGTCTTGACGTGTTAGGGATGAAGATTAATTTTTTTAAATTATGAAATGAACTTGTTATTTATCGGGTAGAAATGATATTGAGCCTTGTGTCTCCATAAGGATGGATATCAGGTGAATACTAGTTTCACCTTAAATTCAACACTTCTTTCCCTCGACAAGTCTTCAAAAACATGGTAGTAAGTTATGGAAAAAATTAGGTAAGATGGCATGTAAAACTTTCAGGTCTTCTTTAGACTGCCTAGCTGAAATGATATTTCATTTGAAATAATGTGACTCCAATCAATGATGGAATATTCATGCACAACGAAATGGAGGATATATATGATATTTCTTAGCACATAGGTCGTGGATTCTAAACCAATCATGCGAGGAAACAACCAGGAAAATTCCTTGTAGGGATATTTTAAGGAACTTACCTCAATATTAGAAGCATTGATATTTTTTTTTTTAAATAAAAAAGAGGTGGATCCTTTTATATTACCATAAACAAAAGATA
>JASDQU010221734.1:0-17798 GCA_032191745.1 Picea mariana
TGGTTTGTGTAATCGTTGGCAGGGGGTTGGGCCGGGGCTTAGCCCTGAACCGCGGTCATATTATTCATTACATGTAACCATATATATATATCACGTGGGGTTTTGTGTTTTCAAATGTAAGCTCGCGGTCCTATTATGTCACATGTGACCGCAACCGGAGCACGTGGGGGGGTTTCAAAACGGTTAGCACAGTTTAGCCCTTTTTGCTAATGCGCAAGGTCATATGACCTCCACGTGCCCGGGTGCTAGACGGTTAGGGGATGGCGTGCCCATAACCGTCCTACAGTTCACACCATTGGCGCAGTTGCACCTGGTGCTGGGTTTTCATGTTTTAAATTGCGTGTGTGCCAGGTTCATGACACAAGGGTGCATTTTGTAGATGCAGAGACAACAAGCTTGAAGGGGGGACTTCCAGGAGGCCTAACTTCTTCGTTTTTCGACTGATNATGTTTTTTGAGCACTTTGATAAATTAATAATAATGATCCATTGGAAGTTGGACCAAGAGATGTAGCCCAAGAGAGGGGTGAACTCCTTTATCAATTGCTGTGTTTATGTGCTTATGTTCATTGATTATGCTGCTGTTTATTTGTATCTTGCATGAGTAATCCTTTAATTAATGTGTTGCAAAGTTGATCCATTTGCTTTTAACACATAAAAATTTACTTGCAAATAATTTCAAGATTTCAAGTCTTCTTCAATTTTAGATCATCCTTCTAGTGTAGTGTAGATCTAATTGGGTGAATTAGAGGATTCAATGTGAAATAGAATATTAGGAGATACAAACACACACGATAATCCATAAGCTTCATCACATTTGTTAAACCACTTTGATTTTTTATAACTATTGGTTTATTTTTGTTTCCCATTATTATTCTAAACATTCCTTTACTCAAAAATTTGCATATTATATTTCCACTCATAATAATTGAATGGGGTGAGAAGGGGAACATGATCCCAAAACAGTTAATGCATGCAAGTAGAATTCCCTAGCTATTCGAGCCAAGAGTGTACCCCCCTAGAATTTTCATTTTATTTTAGCACTTTTTATTTTCTAAATCATTAGAGATGCAAGAGAATGACATACTTGGAATATAAAGAAACTTGAACATCAAAAATCTCATTTAGATAGGCTTTGGTTTTGATACCATGTGAGATTTGGATACATAACCAAGTCCTTTGTAGCTATTGTAGTAGACCTACTACATTTATTGCCACATATCTATTGTAGCATTTTCTATAGATCTATTATATCTATTGTTTTGAATTCATAATGGATACATATTCTGATATGAACCTAAGGGGGGAATATGTAGGTTTACATGTATATGTAATGGAGTAAATATATATGTGATAGTGGTCAGTGTAATACCCATGTTTCCCCCAACTTGTAAATATAACTTTAGCTTGCTAAAAGACTATGGTCAGATTGATTATGTGTGGATGTTGGAATTGATGAACCTTTTGTTATATAAGTTAATGCATACATTTATGTTACTAAATAAAATGGAATATGTTTCATAATTGTTGAAGGGGTTTCCAAGGTAGATCATGATGCATGAGAGATATGGTGAGGGGAACCAGTAATGGTTGAGATGACCCTTACATACCAGTACTCTACTAGATTTAAATTGTTTAGACCCAAAACAGTCCTCGAACAAAAAGAATTTAATTACCAATCAAGATGGTAGTTGTAAATTCTTCCTCAAGAGTCAATGAGGAAATGGGTAGAGTACCCATCTTGAAACTTCCTAACCTGACCCACGAAATTGGGAATTGGACCCACAAAATCTTGTTGAGAAAGACAAGAAAAGGTAAACAAATCATGGGTAGAAGAGAGGATGCAAGAAGAATGGGTCTAGTGACCATTTCTAAAGAGGGAGAGCATGTGTAGCTCTCTGGTTCAGAAGATAACTGAAAAACAATTTTTTTATGGGTACAAGAATTGTTGGGAAACATTTTCTAACCAATTTGATAAATGGGGTTGAAAATAAGATGAGTGACTGAGAAAGCACTCATTGCAGAACCCCTTTCTTTTTGGAGAGAAAAATGATATGCCAAGTTCTTGTAAGAGGAGGAGAGTGATATTTGTCCCTGGTTGTTGCTTAACAGAACGAAGGATATCTCTATGAGCATCATGATCTAGCTAGGGGGTGGCTAGTGGTAAATCCTTCAGGATCTGTTGTGCCTATGGTTGGGTGGAAAAGGGAACCCATTTCATTATTTGCAACACTTTATAGTTTCTATATAAGTATATTTTTTTATATCTCTATAGTGTTAAGTTTAGAGAAAACCATAGATTGTGTTTTAAATTCGTGTAAGTTTAATTTCTGACAAAAGTGGCTTGATAAGTTTAGGTAAAAGGAAGAGAATGTTTTAGTTGAATCTCATCTAATTTACTTCCTTACTTATTGAATACCTTTGTGTTAAAACAAGACTTCTGGGTGAGAACGCTAATTTTGATTTATCATTACAGTCCACCTTCTGTTATTGTGAGGATAACTATATAGTTAGAACCTCTACACGAGAGATATGCAAGCAAAGAGAGTGGTTTTCTGCATAATAGTTTTCTATTTTGTCTTGTCCTCAAGTCTTATTACATAAAACTTAGAGTATGTCAGATCTGGGTTTGGACCTTAGGGAAACAACCGAAATAGTTAAAAATGAAAAAGTCATTATAAATAGGCACTAAAGAAATAATTTTGGAATTAAACATGAAATTTCCTAATTGAATGAAAACAAAAAATCCCTTTATATTTCATGTGGGTATTAATAAATAATTATGCTAAACTTGTGTTAAAATTTCCTACAAATTTGGGAGGGATCCCCTAAATTGTGGTAGGCTATAAATGTTGGTAGAAATGTAAAATTTATTGTGGAGGTAAATCTTTGTCTTAGGACCAATTTCCTTAAATTTGGTAAGAATAGTAAAACACAATAATAAGGAAACAAATTTACTCATTTACCCATGAAGAGGAAGAAATATAATTACGTTTTTACTTTCTAGAATAGAGAGATTTCCTTGGATTAGGATTTTATTTCATTATTTTAAAATCCTGGAAAATAAGAAACAGATTTCATTTCCTTTTAATTACAGGTTTAATTAAACAAAACTTCAAATTAAACCTTACCAGGCATTGAATACGTGCACATGAATATTAATATAAATGACATAAAATTATTAGTATAAATATGCATTCCTATGCTTTCTGGGCAAAGATGAATAATGGTAAAGTATGGTAGAATTCCTAATTTTCCCATTTAAATATTTGATAGTTAAATAATAAGAATTATAAATATCACATATTAAATATATGAATCTCTACATGGTGCAGGAGAATGGAGATATGGAATTTCTATCCTTTTGATATAAAGGATCCAACAGTGCTAAGTTTACCCAGATTCATAATTCACACTCTACAAAAATGGCCTTGCATTCCTGAACGAATTTACTGAGAATGTGTTTTATTTCTAAAGGAATTAAATTCTAGGAAATTATCATATTTCCTTTTATTTTAAAGTATAAAATTAATTGTAAGAGAAAAAAAAATAATAAATCCCTTCGAAGTCTAGCCGATGGTGCTAAGATTAAAAAAAATTATACTCAATAAGTATTTGTACCATACCTCTTTCAGTGTTGACCATTTGGAGGTTTGAGACCAGAGCATGCAAGTAAACTCTGAAACCATCGGAGAAATGGATTAGACATTTGAAATTTTAAATAAATTATAGTATAACATTTATTTTAGCTTTCATGACTAGCCATTAGAGTTACAAACAAAGCTCACAAATACTAAGACCAAAAGTCTATTAGGAGCTGACTATTCGGAACGGATGGGAGGGAGTGTTATAAAAAATCCTAGAATAGGTGTTATAAATATTTAAATGAATATATTGATATTAAGCCCTACTCTCTTGTTATTGGGGTCAGAGTGTTGAGAGGAGTACACATTCTTCAAGTCTGAGTTGATTTAACATTTATTGCATATAATAAATTAATCCAAAGATCAAATCCTTTGGAGTCTGGACGTCGAAGTTATAATGAGCATGCTTATGAAAGGAATCCAAAATTAATGAGATAGAACATAAGCACATAATAAATAAATATATTATTTTTCCCTTATCTCCCCATATATGTGTGTGTGTGTGTGTGTGTGTGTGTGTGTGTGTGTGTGTGTGTGTGTGTGTGTTAAATTATGTGAAATTTGGTGTGGAGTTGCGTGTTGAGAGAGTGCAGTGAATTATAAACATTAATTGAGGTTAGTCAACTTAAGTATATGTTGGCATAATTAACCTTATATTGTATAATATAATTACTTATTATTATCTTATGAGTAAAGATTAAATTAGTACTAAACTACTTCTAAAGGGAAGAAAGAAAAAAAAGGTAAATACCCATTAATAACCGGGCTAGAATTATTAAGTAAATTATCTGGCTAAGTGAATTTACATATACAGGGATGCCAAAGAGTGGTATTCTAATAAATATTAATTAAGATTTTTAATTGGTTTATAGGAGAGGGACAATTGTCATTCTCTGGCCAAGCGAGCTTAAGATCCCTATGATGACATGGAGAGACATGTTGGGTCCATGTGTCAAGAGGACATTGGGCCACGTCTCATGTCAAGAGATAGGTGCAGTATAACAGTAGCGACCTAGGTGTTAAATGAAACTCAATCTTATCCATTGATTATTGCAGGTCCCACCTAGAAAATAGAGATATAAGGATGAGTTTAGGTTGATTAAGACTACCCGTGTGACGAAGCATGTCAATATTCAATTAGTTGACAAGTTAAAAGGGGTACACTAGGACCTTAGGTGCTAAATGAATCCTAATTGTAGGTCGGGAGATCTTGTGTGCATCAATACCATCTATCAAGGGAAAGGAATATTCCTCGATACCTTGGGTTTGAGGTAGTGAGACTGTGCAACTGGATTCAAATTTGAATAGATGGTATTGAGAGGGAATATTTATTGATACCCTATTCGTTAGAGGGAAGAAAAGAGTGCGTAGAGAGAAGGTCTGATTGATGATGGTTGAAGGCTTGCATGGACCGAAGTTCCACCGTGGCAGGCCAGGCAAGTGTTATGTCAGGATAAGGGTGACTCCACGTAAGTTTGCATGGAAAATGAGGTGTCACATGGATGACACATGGAAGTAAGAGAGATGTTGTCTATGTAAACCAATAACTTTGAAATTCCATAAATCTCATTCTAGATCTTAGTTTCGAGTGAACTTACTGTCGTTGGACAACTATAGATGAGTAGAAGATGACGAAGTTGTGATAAAGAAGACTCAATATTGTTAGAAGAAACAAAAGTGTAATACCCCATCTCTTAAAATGTACTTAGGGGTTTGGGTCTATGACAGAGTGGTATCAAAGTAGGAAACAACACATGAACTGCTTGAGCATATTCATAAGATTCTTGTTTAAACCACTACTGAAGAGAGGAACACATTTTTTTGTTGTTGTTATATGTTCTAAAAATATGAACTGTGTGTTGCTAATGTTTCCAAATAATGAAGTTGATTTCACCTTACAAATTACATGTGTTGTTCATAAACTAGTAGATAATTAACTAACAGAAAATGTTTTATCATCACTCAAACAGTCAATGGAAACAAAGGAAAACTACAAAATAAAGAATGGTGACACACCATGAGTTGGGGGAAATCTCCCATAATAGAGAAGAAGAATCTGATGAGAGGAGGGCAGTGGAAACCCCTTTGGATTTGGATGAAACTGTAAGAAACCTCATGGCAGAATTATAGAGTTGTAAGGATGACAATGAAAGGCTGATAAAATAATAGGAAATAAAATTGAAATTAATGCAATCCTACTACAAATCCTATCAGATATACAAAGGCAGTTGCAACATGGGACAACAACCAGTAATGTGGATAGACATCATACTAAGAAAACCCAAATTCCACCTAATATACAAAAGCATGGTCCTAAAAGTAGCCACACAAGGAGAAGAACCTCAAAGAAGGCCCAACATGGATCCAAGAGACATTCTAATGCCAAGCATTCAACTAAAGAATACTCTAGTGAGGAAACTGACAACTCTAAGGAATTCTCTAGCAGTGAGACTAGTTTACATTCTCTAAGGAGAAGAAAGAAGAGGAAACATTCCAAGAGACATGACCCTGAAGAGTTTAAGATATCCAAAACAACCACTTTCGATGGAGAAATTAAAAAAGGGGAAGAAGAAAAATTTTGGCTACTTGGCTTGAATAAGTACTTTAGAGTCCATGACTACTCCGAAAACTTAAAGGCCCAAATAGCCATTTTCAACTTGAATATAAAGGCCTCCATTTGGTGGGAGGGCCTTAGGAATGTGAAAGGAAACCATGAGAAGGAATTGTCATGGAAACAATCTGAGAAATACTTTAAGAAGTACGTTTCTAAAAGATACTATGATGGGAATATCAATGAGTTCTATGAACTCAAGCTAGGAAAACTCACAATAGTTGAATATATCGACAAATTTCTTGAGTTTATGAGGTATGTTCCCTACATAAAGGATGAAAAGTTAAATATGCAATGATTTATTAGTGGACTTCCTCAATCCTTCCAAGACAAAATTGAGTTTGATGAACCCAAGACTTTAGAAGACACTATTTGAAAGGCAAGGTATTGCTATGAGCAATTCAAGAATGAGGTAGAACCTCATAAGGATTGGAAGAAGAAAAGTAAATTGGGATTCAAGAAGAAGGCGTTTAAATCCTCAAGACTTAAGAATCAAGGGAAAGGCTCTAAGATGATACTTCCTACTAAAAGTGTGTATTAGTAGAATTTTCCATCTCAGAGTGGTAATAAACCCTTTGGATCAGCCCCAGGAAAGATTTATAATATAAAGAGAGAACCCTTGAAATGTTGGGTTTGTGGAGAATAAAATATGTTGAGGGACTTCCCACATAGGAAATAGGACAATAGGAGGGTCTAAAACATCCAAGAGGCTACCACAGTCAATGATGTGGCTAGTATCATGCCACAAATTTATGAAACCTTGTGCATTCTTGGATAATAGACAAGATGACCACCAAGCTTCAGTGGTGGATATGGAAGGTATGATTTCCAACCATCTAGTTTCCATTTTAATTGACCCTAGTTCTAATCTAAGTTATGTTTCCCCTCAAACTATTGATAAATGTAAATTGTAGCAAGTAAAACATGCTAAATCATGGCTGGTACAGTTGGACACAAGAACAAAAAGAAAAGTGACAGAGGTCATACCAACATGCCAATTCATTATGAATGGATTGTCCACCCAAGCGATCCTAAACATGATTCCTTTATGAAATTATGACCTATTGATTGGAATGGACTGGTTGGCTGCCCATAAAGCAAACTTGGACTATTATAATAAAACTTTGGAGTGTGAAGATGAAGAAGGGAGGAGAAGAACCCTACAAGGAATTCAAAAGCATTTCTTAGTGAGACAAATATCAGCCCTCCAAGTGAAGAAGTGTTGCAAAAAAGGATGTCCTTTGTATGCAATACAAGTGTTGAACTTTGTGGAGGAAAATAAACCAAGCCTAGAGGACCATCCTATATCAAGAGAGTATAAATATGTGTTTCCAGAAGAGGTACCATGTCTACCTCCAAGAAGAGATATTGACTTTTCAGTAGAACTTGTACCCGGAGCAGTGCCAATGTCTAGAGAACCCTATAGAATGAGGACACCAGAGCTATTTGAGCTCAAACTACAGTTAAAGGAGATATTGGATAAAGGTTACATTTGGCCTAGTGTGTCTCCTTGGGGAGCACAAACTTTGTTTGTGAAGAAGAAGGATGGCACACTCAGGTTGTGCATAGACTATATAAAACTCAATAAGATGACCATCAAGAATAAGAATCCCTTGCCAAGGATTGATGACTTGTTTGACCAATTAAGGGGCACTACAATTTTATCTAAGAATAAATTCAGGTTTGGATACCATCAAATCCGAATTAAGGTTGAAGAAATCCAAGAAACCTCCTTTAGGATGAGGTATGGGCACTATGAATTTGTAGTGGTACCATTTGGGCTTACCAATGCACTAGCCACCTTTATGTGCTTAATGAATAATGTACTCAACAATTTCTTGGACAGATTTGTGTTGGTTTTCATTGATTATATCCTATTATATTATAAGTGTAGGGAATATCATGAAGAACATCTCAATTTAGTGCTTCAAGGGCTAAGAGAATATCATCTCTATGCAAAGTTTAGTAAGTGTGACTTTTTCCAAAAACAAGTCCATTAATTAGGCCATGTTATCTCTGAAGAAGGAGTGGAAGTTGATCCTGAAAGTATAAATCCATTATGGATTGGCCTACCCAAAAACATGTATCTAATATTAGATCTTTTATGTGCCTAGAATGATACTATAGAAGGTTCATAAAGGGATTTTACAAGATTGGTTATCCAATCACCTCCCTTCATAAAAAGGGAGTTAAATTTATTTGGATAGAAGAATATGAAGAGAGCTTCCAAAAGCTGAAATACCTTATAACCAATGCACCTATGTTGAATATTGCAGAATCAAACAAGGACTTCCTTGTGTGTACATATGCATGTGCAAGGAAGGGCTCAGAGGATTCCTTATGCAAGAAGGGCATGTGATTTTCTACGAATCCAAAAAATTGAATGAGCATGAAATCAATTATATGATCCACAATTTGGAATAGGCTTCCATAGTAAATGATTTTAAAATGTGGAGGCATTACCTCCTAGGTAGAATATTTGTACTTATGATAGACCATAGTGGATTGAGATATGTGTTTTATCAGCCAAAACTCAATGCTAGACAAGCTAGGTGGATGGATATCCTTAGTGAGTTTTATTTTGAAATCAAACATATTAAAGGAAAAATAAATAGGGTGGTTTATTCCCTTAGTAAAAATATGAAAGTGATTCACTTGCCACTTGTAAGCACCTGTGAACCAGACATCAAGGTGAGAGTCAAAAGTGCACAAGAAAAATATGCATTTTTCAAGACTATGAAATCATACCTAGAGCAAGAGCCCACAAGGTTGAAGTATGAGGGCTATCAACTATTGAATGATGGCCTACTAACTTACAAACATAGGTTGTATATTCCAAATTATGACGACATGAAGAGGTTCATAATGGATGAACTACATAAAAGACCATATACTGGTCATCCTGGTTATCAAAAAGTGATCACAGCCACAAAGAAACTGTTTTATTGGCCCAGACTGAAAAAATACAGTTGATTACTTAGCTAAATGTATAGAATGTCAGCCTGTTAAGGAAGAGTACTGACATCCAACATGGCTATTGCATCCCCTATCAATCCCTGAATGGAAATGGGAAACTATCTCCAGGGATTTCATCACAAGATTTTCCAAATCAACCCAACAGAATGATGCCATTATGGTAGTTATGGAAAAACTGAGCAAGGATGATCACTTTATCCCCGTAAATTCAACATGAAAGGCAACATATATTGCCAATATTTTCATGAAATAAATATTTACACTGCATGGCATTCCTAAGGAAATTATATCAGACAAAGATACAAAATTTACTTCAAATTTTTGGAAATCTTTGTTTGTTGGTTTTGAAACTAAATTGCTATTTAGTATAGCCTATCACCCTAAAACTAATGGGAAGAAAGATACGGAAAATATGTGTTATAAGAAATGCTAAGGATGCATGTGATGCATCAACCCAAGAAGTGGGAATACTACCTAGCACTGGTATAATTTGCTTATAACAATGGCTATAAAGAGTCATTAAAGATGAGTCTTTTTAGGCTCTCTATGGTAGACAATGCAATATTCCAATCATTTGGAATAACCCAGTAAATAGAATTACACTCAGGCTATATATGCTAAAATAAATGGAAAAACAAGTAATTCAAATAAAACAAAATCTGAAAATAGCTCAGGATAGACAGAAAATCTATGTAGACAGAAAACTGACTCCTAGAGAGTTCAAAGCAGGGGATCATGTGTATATCCAAGTTAGGCCCAAAAAAAGTTCCTTGAGAATGGGAACTTTTGCCAAGATGGCACCTCACTTTTGTGGACCCTTTGAAATTTTGGAAAGAGTGGGACCTATAGCATATAGACTAGCACTTCCTCCCACAGTGAAGGTACATAATGTTTTCCATGTTTCATTACTGAAGAATTATGTACATGATTCTAATAATATAATTGATTGATCTATGATTGAGGTGGAACCAAAGGGAGAATTCCTACCAGAGCCACAATGCATAATAGACATGAAATAAATCCCACTTAGGAATAGAACCATTGCACAAGTCAAGGTGCAGTGGAAACACTTTGGTCTAGATGAAGCTACATGGGAAATGGAGGACGACATGAAACAAGAATACCCATTTTTGTTCACTATGGTACATAAAGAGAACATCAAAAAGTATAACACCGAGAATGATGTTCCTTTAAGGGGGGAGGGGATCATAATACCCATATTTCCCCTAGCTTGTAAATATAACTATATCCTACTAAAAGACTATGGGCATACTGATTATGTGTGGATGTTGGAATTGATGAAACTTTTGTTATATAAGGTAATGTATATATTTATTTTACTAAATAAAATGGAATATGTTGCATAAATGTTGAATGGGTTTTCAAGATAGATCATGATGCATGAAAGAGATGGTGAGGGGAACTAGTAATGGTTGAGATGACCCCTACCATACTAGTACATTGTTGGATTTAAATTTCTCAGACCCAAAACAGTCCTCAGACCCATAGAATTTAATTACCAGTCAAGTTGGTAGTTTGGAAGTATTCCTCAAGAGTCAATGAGGAAATGGGAAAATTACCCATCTGTAAAATTCCTGACCTAACCCAAAAAATTGGGAATTGGACCCATGAAATATTATTGAGGAAGGAAAGAAAAGGTAAAAAAATCAAGGGTAGAAGAGAGGATGCAAGAAGAATGGTTATGGTGACCATTTCTAAAGAGGTAGAGCATGTGTAGCTCTCTCGTTCAGAAGAATGGTTCTGGTGACTATTTCTAAAGAGGTAGAGCATGTGTAGCTCTCTGGTTTAGAAGAGAACTGAAAAATGAATTTGTTTCTTGGTACATGAATTGTTGGGAAGCATTTTCTAACCAATTTGATAAACAAGGTTGCAGAGAAGATGAATGACTGAGGAAGCACTCATTGCATACCCCCTTGATTGGTGGAGAGAAAACCGATCTACCAAGTTCCTATTAGAGGAGGAGAGTGATCTACATCCCTGGATGTTGTTGAACAGAAGGAAGAATCTCTCTCTGAGCATCATGATCTAGATAGGGAGTGGCCACTAGTAAATCCTTCCAGGAGTTATTGTGACTATAGTTGGGTGGAAAAGGGCACCCATTTCAGTAGTTGCAACGTTTTATAGGTTGTAGATAATTATATTTTGATATACCATTGTAGTGTTAAGTTCATAGAAAATCACAGACTATGTTTTAAATTTGTGTAAGTTTAATTTTTGACAAAAATGGCTTGATATGTTTAAGTAAAATGAAGAGAATGTTTTAGTTGAATCTCATATGATTTACTTCCTTACTTCCTAACTACCTATGTGTTAAAATAAGACTTCTGAGTGAGAACACTAATGTTGATTTTGTTGATTAAGGTTGGTTGTCATTGATGTCAACCCTTGAAGAAATCCGAGTAGCACAAAGGTTTGGGTAATGGACCCAATTTTGTTTGATGTAAATATGACTCTTTATTGTATTTTCATGGTTGATAATAAGTAGAAATGGATGAAATCCAAAGTGGTCCCTTATGGTGAAAGCCCTCAGGGGAAGACACTTTGCGTATTGAGTTATCCTAGAAGTATGGTTAGAGAACCCATGATTATTTGTGGAATAATGAGATGAAGGTCATTGAATNTATTCTATATGGATATTTCTTATCATGTCATTTCTAGTGGTATGTGGAACGTCACATAACTCCTCACGGTTAGAGAGTTATGGCCATGAGAAGTTGGAGAAACCAGGTTTGGGTAATGGATCCAAGCTTGTTTGATGGATAATGGTATGAGTTTTGATATATTTTTAGGTAATACTATTCTATATGGATGGTACATGGCATTCCATTTCTAGTGGTATGTGGAACATCACAACTCCTCATGGTTTGAGAGTTATGGCCTTACGAAGTTGGAGGACCCTCTTATGTCATCTAGAAGCCTTAAAAGGTCAAGTAGTCAAAGTGGTTTAAGAGATTTTAGAAGGTAAATAATAAAGTGAAGTGATGAGTGTAATATAATTCAAATTTAATACAAAATAAATTATTTAAATAATAAATTTAATGGAGAAATTAGAAGTGGGTTAACCCTAAAATAAGGAAAGTGGGTAAAGTGACCTAGAAGATGTTTTTAAGGAAGCTACTTGGAGAGTATAAATAAGAGGCAAGGCTCTCTCATTTTAAATACACTTGAGCATATTGAATACCTATAGGTGTATGAGGTAACCAAAGGATATCTCAGCCTATTTTCTAAGGAAAGTTAAGAAAAGAAGGCCGGTATTCAAGGAAGGATAAATTCTTTTGATGATGCTTTCTAAAGTATGTTGTTTTTAGGTCATCTCACCATTTTCGCAATAAATTTTCTTATAGAATGATTAAAAAAGTGAAATTGCTATGCCATTGGGGAAACATATCCAAGTATGTGTGGTAAAAAATTCATCTTGTGGGTCATTGCATTTTTTGAGTTACACTCCGTGGAAAATAGGGTTTGTGGCTAGTCCTGAAACTAGTAAAAAAAAAGTGTTTCGGGTAAAAATGTCATAACTTATTCATAACAGATCAAAATTCAATAAGACTAAATGTTTTCGTTAGAGTACAATATTTATTATTCTTTGTAATAGTTTTAGATCAATTCAACAAATATTCTGTGTGGGGCACGCTCTACAAGGTCGCTCTCTAGAATAAGCCAGAATCAGCAAGGTGTGCCATTTTTGCTATAACTCCTTTTCTGAGAGGTTCCAAGTAGTGACACCTGGAGGAATTGCATAAAACAAACTGAATACAAATTTGTATCAGTTTCATATATTTATTCATTACATGTATGTGATCATATACACCAAGTCTATTACAGAGTTACAAATCATATTTGGATGATGAAATTGATGAGGGCTTTTGGTTGAGTTACAAGTTGGGTACATGGTTGAGACAAGGTGTTGATGAGATGGCACATACATGAGGAGTATAGTTGATGATGTTGGTACATATTGATGATTCATATTTGATGATTACTTGACACGTTATTGGTACATACTTGATACATGGTTGGTTGCATTTGTTTATGCTATAGGTTGATTACAGATTGTTTCGTACAGGTTGGTGCATGGTTTATGCACTTGTTTATGGTATAGGTTGATTACAGTTTGAGGTACAGGCTAATTCATGGTTTATGCATGGTTCAGGTTTATTGGTACATGTTTACAACGATATATCTCACAGTGATAGTGTAACAGTGGTTCCATCATTCTACTTCTACTTCAGGGTGGTTGGATGGGGCAAGGATAGGTGATTGTATCCACCTTCTAGTTGTAGCTGGACAAAATAGGGGGTTGTAGCCTCCTTCTGGTTGTAGCCATATAATTGGGGAGTTGGAGATTCCCTAAGGTTGTAGCCTGAGAAACTAGGGGTTTGGAGCCTCCTTCCAGTTGCAGTTGGAAAACAAAGGAAGTTGGTGCTTCCAATGAATGTAATTCTTCAAGACATATAAGAAAACACATTTCGTGGTTTTGTCCCGATTTGGGTTTCCACATAAAACACTGGTGTACTATGTATGTGTGTGATTGTTCATTTATTATTGCTAATTATTGGATAATAATTCTACATTGATATAACACTTGGATTATTTGGAAAAAAAGGATTATAATTACGCTATTATTGATTCACCCCTCCTCTCAGTAATCCAACAATTAGTATCAGAGAAAGTTCCTTTAGAAATTAGTTTAACCAATGAAAGGTAGATCATGGAGAGTACCAACTTGTATAAACATGGAATACCATAGTTTTATGGACATAAGTATGTTTTTTGGAGCATAAGGATGAAGACATATATACAGGCATAGGGATTTCAAGTTTGGAAATCAATTGTAGATGGATACACAACACCAACAGTTCCACCAACAAATGACAAAGTAGTGAAACTCAATGAGAATAATTCCAAAGAAAAAAATGAACTTTTGAATGGTCTCAGTGATACGGTATTCACCAAAGTTGCACATTGTAAATCCACTAAAGAGATTTGGGACAAGCTTCAAAATATTTATGAAGGAGATACAAAAGTCAAAGAAGCAAAGCTTCAAACTTACAGAGGTCAGTTCGAACAACTAAAAATGAAGGAAGATGAGAATATTGTGGCCTGCTTCTTACGAGTCGATGAAACAATGAATGAAATCATAGGATTGGGAGAAGAAATCGAAGAATCTGTAATTGTTCAAAAGGTGCTAAGATCTCTTCCTATGAGATTTAACCCTAAGATATCAGCACTAGAAGAAAGATTGGATCTAAAATCAAGAAGCATAGATGAATTGCATGAAATCTTCACAGAATATGAAATGAGAACTGAATAGGAAAATATAGATGTAAAAGAAGCAGTCTTCAAAGCATCCAAAAGATCAAATCAAAATAAAAAAGAAGAATATAGAAGCAACAGTGATGACTCAGAAGATGAAGAAGAAGTGGCCAACTTTGTCAAAAGACTGAACAAGGGAACCGACGATAGGTATAGAGGTAAGCCTCCTTTAATTTTTTTTAATTGTGATGGTATTGATAATTTTTATAACAAATTTCCTCATAAGAAAAAGAGAAATGATGAAGGTTACTCAAAAGGGAAACACGCATATAAAGGCAAGAGAACTACAAAAAATTTTTTCAAGAAAATCTTATGCACCAAAGAAGACATCTCATCATCAGAGGAAGATGAAGTTAGTGACAGTGAGACATGAAGAGTTCTATTCATGGAAGTAAAATACTCTGATAGAGAAGACTCCAAAGAAGAATATGAATAAACCGAAGAAGAATGTGAAGAAGTCGAAGAAGAAATTGAAGAGGCGGAAGTTGAATTTCGAGAAGAATTAATGTGTGCCATAGAAGTTATCAGAAGAAAAAAGAATAAGAACAAGAAACTACAAGAAGAACTAGACAAAAAATAAGACACTCAAGAACTAGAACAAATGATCACAAAATTGAAGGTTCAAATAGAAGAAGATAAAAGAATTGAAGAAGCACTCAAAGAATAGCTAGAAGAAAAGGACAGGATCATTGGAAACTTGGAAGAAGAGATTGTCACAATAAGAAAGGATATTCAAAAGAAAAATATGCAGAATATCTCAAAAGTTTTGGATGACATTATCATTAGTCAAAATTCTCATTTTGACAAGACTGGACTTGGATACAATCAGAAAGAAAAGGTATCAAGCTCCGAAGCAACAAAGAAAGAAACATATCCAAAAATCTATGCAGAAACAATCAAAGGGGATAGGAAGATATACAAGGAAGATTACAGGGACACTCCTCCACCGAGAAGATTTAGATTTCAGAATCAACAACCGACAGATAGGCCTCAAGAAGAAGAAGGATTCACAAGCGCACCTCCTTTCAGAAGATCCTCAACTCCCAGGTATAAAACTATATTTTTCAGTTTATGTTATGCAAGTAATAATTTTGGACATAAAGATGTGTATTGCAGAGCTAAAAATAGGAAGAATAACTACTTTGAGAGTAATACACAAAGGGGTTATCCAAGAAGGCCCAGTGAAACATGGAGAAGAAGTTACAATAGATTTGAATCTTTGATCACTGAAGTGGAATGTTCCAAATGTAACAATTTTGGACATATGGCCAAACATTGCAGAATGACAGTCCTTCCTAAAGAACCGCAGCAAAATAACCAGGGATGATTTTAGGGGCTAAATTTCACTCATGGGCTAATTTTCCATGGTTTTTCCAAAAAAAAGATTCGCTACTTTAAAAATGATTCATCCAAATTCTATTGGATAAAATTATTTTACCTTAAAAATCGCCAAAATTTTATCAAAACTATATAAAATCCTTAGAAATTTGAATATTTTTACAAAAATATCGTCAAACATTTATAGTTGGCATATGAAGGATTAGTAAGATTCACCAAGGTTTCTACATTTCAAAATAAATTTCCATCCTTAAAATCATCCATGAAAATAACAACAATCACAGACAGGAACCTCAGAAAAGAACATGGATAAGAAAGCAGGATCAGTATAGCAATGAAGAATTCACACTTGCTCTATAAGATAAACAGAAGAAACGTGGTCGGTATGTTAACAGTGAATGTTCAAAACACATGACAAGTGATAGAGACAAGTTTCTTACATTATGAAAGGAAATACATTGATCAGTCTCCTTTGGAAATGATGATTCAGCCAAAGTCATTGGAAAAGGCACAGTCCAAATTGGGAACAAGAATGAAAAGGCATAAAATGTTCTACTAGCAGAAGATATGAAACACAATATTCTAAGTGTGATTAAAATGTGTGAACAAGGTCATAAAGTTACTTTCGATTCACAAAAGTGTGAGATAAGAAAAGAAGGTTCATGGAAATTGGTCGCTATAGCTGCAAGAACTTCAAGCAACATATATGTGTTAAGCGAAATTGGAAATGAAAAGTGTTGTCTAGGAAAGGAAGATGAAAGTTGGTTATGGCACAAAAGAATGGGACACATACATTTTGATAACCTTGTCAAAGTCATAAAAAGATAAGTAGTTAGATAAATGCCCCAAATCACGAAACGAACCAACACTTTATGCAAGCATTTTCAACAAGGAAAGCAAACAAAGACCAGGTTCAAATCAAAGGAATATTCAATGACAAGACCATTGGAAATTGTGCATATTGATCTAGTTGGACCAACTAAAAACAAGGGCTTAAAAGGTGAAAAATGCTTTATGTTATTAGTTGATTCTTATAAAAGAATGACTGCAGTTTGTTTTCTCAAGAATAAGTCAGAAGATTTTGAAAACTTCAAGATCTACAAGAAAATGGTTGAAAATGAAATGGATTAAAAAATCAAATGCTTGAGATCTAATAATGGAGGAGATTTCACCTCAAAGGAATTTATGGACTACTACAGTAATCATGGAATAAAAAGGAAATTTTCCATTGCTAGGACACCTCAATAGAATGGAGTTGTTGAAAGAAAGAACGGGGCAGTACATGAAATGGCTTGAACAATGCTAATGGATTCAAAATTGACATATATTTTTTGGACATAGGAAATGCATACATCGGTTCATATTCAAAACAGAGTAATGCTAAAAAAAAACACTGAAAAACCCCTTTACGAACTATGGAAAGGAAGACCAAAAAATGTAAATCACTTCAGATCTTTTAGAAGAAAATGCTATATCAAAAGAGAAGATGGCAGAATGGGAAAGTTTGACTCTTGCGTGGACAAAGGAGTACTTGTTGGTTACTCAAGTACAAGGAAAGCATACAAGTGTTACAATCTAATATTAAATAAAGTTGTGGAAATCATCAACGTGGCAATTGATGAAACAGGCAGACCAGAATCAAAGGAAGAAGAAAATTAATCATTGAAACAACCCTTATGTTAAGAACCAAACATCAATATAGCATAGAAAAACCTCAGGAAAAGTACTCAACGCTTTGAAAAAGAGATAATTTCAGATAATAAGCCTCTTCGAGGGGGAAACCTCCTTTTACCCCACTTAAATGTTCAATTACAAGATGATTCAAAATGAAAATGTCTCCTTGGTATATATAGGAGACTAGGAGGTATAATTACAACTAATGGCCTAAAGCCGA
>JASDQU010221736.1:0-17777 GCA_032191745.1 Picea mariana
GGATTTTTTGGAGGCTTATTTGGTGTAGAAGGTCCCTTTTTCGGTGGCATGTTGGCCAAGTATCACTTTTGAATCTTGATTTTGAGGCGGTTCTGCTAGAAAATATTTATTCTGTTCTATCTCCCAAGTTTCGCCCCTTCTAGGTATGAAACTTTCTTTTAGGTAGTTCTTTGATATTTCTTCTCTGCAATGCCACAGGTCTGATCAAAATTGGATGTACCAAGTGGAATTTACGGTAAGTTCCTCACAACTTGATGATTTTTGGCCTTTCCAGGAGATCTCACTTGTATAGCATGCCCCACACAAAATAATTGATATCAAATTCTAAAACTCGCACCCAAAATACTACAGACTGTTCACGATCTAATGAAACCAGTCCCTCTCAATTTGGATACTCTAGCAAGAAGTTATGATTGTTTTACCTGGAACACCTTCTTGAGACTAGTCAATAGTACTAGTCAGATACCCTATCTTACACAAGGTGTATATACAAATTTAAGATGACCCAGAAGCTAAAATTTTTACCACAGATATCTTACTAATTTCTGTAAATGTCCTCTAGATTTCAGGGTCTGAAACGTTACATAAAATTTTTTATAGCGAAAATTCTGCAATGACTCATTTCAGGATGATTCCAGAACCCTATCTTGTATAGGATGTATCTCCGAAAGTATAGGGCCTCAGGAGCTGAATTTTGAGCCCAACATACCTTGATCCGTCTACTAAATATCCTCCAATCCGTTCCTTCTGAAACGTTGTAGAAAAAAAGTTATAGTGAAAATTCCCCGGTGTCTCAGATGTAGCAGCGAAACCCCAAGACCTTGAGCTCTGACAACATATGTTAAGAACCAAACATCAATATAGCATAGATAAACTTCAGGAAAAGTACTCAACGCCTTGAAAAAGAGATAATTTCAGATAATAAGCCTCTTTGAGGGGGCAACCTCCTTTTACCCCACTTAAATGGTCAAGTACAAGATGATTCAAAATGAAAATGTCTCCTTGGCATATATAGGAGACTAGGAGGTATAATTACAACTAATGGCCTAAAACCGACATAAATAAAATAACATTACTAATCTAATATGCCCCAATTAAGGGTTAATGAGCCAACATTACTAATCTAATATTNATATGCCCCAATTAAGGGTTAATGAGCCAACATTACTAATGGCCTAAAACCGACATAAATAAAATAACATTACTAATCTAATATGCCCCAATTAAGGGTTAATGAGCCAACATTACTAATCTAATATTCCCCAATTAAGGGTTAATGAGCCAATATTAGGGCTTAACATAATTTACTGTTAGAATATATTTTCTAATTAGCAGATAGTTTACAGGTTTCATTAGGTTTTGTAACTGTATTCTATTTTGGAATGAAGTTAGAGATCTCGAGCTCTTAGTCCGAGGATGTAATAAACTCTACATATAGTGATGTAAAACACATAAGGAGGGGTTCGACTTTCAGCCAGAGAAGCTATTGGAACATGTAATATTTTCCTGAACATTTTGTATGAGTTAATGCAGAAGTACAATGCTTCCATGAAGCAAAGATTCATTATGGTGTTGTTCTTAGCTTGTGGATGGTAGGGACTGCTCTTATGGTGCTGTATAAGGAATTATGTTGTCAACGTTGTGATTGTGCTCTTGATAAAGTGACTACCTTGATCACTAGTCAAACTACTAGGACATCCAAACCAAGTAATGACATTTCCAAAGATAAATCTAGTAGCTGTATCTGTCGAACAATATTGAACTGCCTCTGCTTCATCCCATATTGTGAGGTAATTGGTTGCAGTGATGATGTATATGGCCTTTGAGTGCTTAGCCAGGGGGGGGGTTGATCGGTCCAATAAAGTCAACAACCCACTTCTCAAATGCCTGAAGTGCTCTAATTGGCTGAAGGTGTAATTCATCTCTTCGTGATGTCTTTCCTACTCTTTGGCAGGTGTCACAAGATCTAGCGTACTCTTTAGCGTCTTCAAATAACATAGCCCACCATAGTCCGAATTGAAGTACCTTTTGTGCAGTAGCTTTACCTCCAACATGTCCTCCTGCAACTCCAATGTGACATTCCCACATGATATCTTGTCTTTCATGGTTCAAGACACATCTTCTAAGGATGTTGTCTAGCCCTAATTTGTAAATTTGTCCTGCAATCAGCTGATAGTCTGTTGCATGAACCACCATATGTCGTTTTTGGGTTGCGAAGTAAGTTTCTGGGCAGGTCCTTGTACTGAGGAAGATAGTAGTGTCTTCCATATACTCTGGGATGGCCTCAATTCAAAACAAGTTCACATCCGGGAGCTGATCATCCACTGCTCCACCACTTTCCCCTGACTCCAACCTAGAAAGGTGATCTGGACCTACATTGCATCTTCCTGGTTTGACAATTACTTCGAATGAAAGCTCTTGAAAAAAAAGTAACCACCTGAAAATCCTTCCTTTAAGTACTGGTTTATTGAATAGGTACTTCAATGCAGAGTGGTCAGTAAAAAACTTGAAATGAGAGCCTAACAAGTAGTGTCTAAACTTTTGTAATGCATAAATCATAGCTAGAACTTCCCTTTTGGTAGTTGTGTAGTTGCGTTCATCTTGCAAAAGTTTTCTTCTGGAAAAATAGATAGTGTGGTCCATATTTCCTTCCCCTGGTTGTGCTAAAATGGCTCCCAGAGCAATACCTAATGTGTCCACATGTACATGGTATTCAATTGACCAATTGGGAAATACCAAGATAGGTGCAATACTTAGTTTTTCTTTGAGAATGTCGAACGATCTATCACACTCTGACGTCCACCGAAATAGTCCATACTTCTTCAACAATTTTTCTAGAGGTGAGATGATAGTTTCATATCTTTTGATAAACCTACGGTAATATCCTATATGTCAAAGTGTAGAGCGCAACAGTTCCTGGGTCTACGATGACTCCTTGTAAGTGGCGTCATGTTCAAAATGACCGCAACTTTAGCTAGGTCTACCAAGACTCCTTCTCTGCATACAATATGACCTAGTAAATTTCCATGTGGTACACATAAAATGCACTTCCTTAGATTGAGTGACTAGACTTTTGCTCCCAACATGACTTGCAGACATGCAGAAGTTGATGACGTTTGTCGAGTATGAACACTAGTGACTAGACTTTTTCATCCAGCATGACTTGGAGAGGTTGGTTGCTTGTCCTCAACATGAATCACAGAGGTTGTTGACCTATCTCCAACATGAATCGCAGAGGTTGGTGACCTAATATTAGTATGACTCGCAGTGACTGGACTCATGCTTCCAACATGACTCACAATGACTGGTTGCTTTCCCCCAACATGACTCGCAATAGTTGGTGACATGTCTCCCACGTGACTAGCAGAGGTTGGTGACTTCTTCTTCTTAGACTTCCTCTTTCTATTCCTTTTATACTCCTGGTTACTAGTAGCAAGACTTTCACCAGAAGAGGGAGAAGGAGGAGAAGTAGACTTCTTGTATGCAGAAGAGAAAGGATCAACATCCATATGATGCCCATGACATAAGGTGCTTATCTGAGGAGTGTCAAGAGAATTCAGGACCTTTGGAGTGGTGCACAACAAAACTGGTAGTCCTACATTCAACCCAGGAATGTTCAAAGTGGCCATCAAGGGAGCACCAATGTTTCCAAAGAAAGGAAAAGCACACGAATCCCCTTGGGAATNGCTTATCTGAGGAGTGTCAAGAGAATTCAGGACCTTTGGAGTGGTGCACAACAAAACTGGTAGTCCTACATTCAACCCAGGAATGTTCAAAGTGGCCATCAAGGGAGCACCAATGTTTCCAAAGAAAGGAAAAGCACACGAATCCCCTTGGGAAGGGGTTGCTTGGTTGGTATCATCAAGAACTTTGGCCATGAATTTCTTATGCACAAGTTTGTCCCTTGTGGGATTGTTCATTTCCATAAAAGTATGATGCACTGACTTTGGCAAATCAATGGTATAAAAACACACGCCTTCTAAGAGGCGACTCCACACTTTCAAGAGAAAGACCAGGGGTCCTTCCTGACTAGCAGAGCGATTGATCGACCACTCTGAATCAACTATCCAAAAGCGATGATACTAAAACAACGTAAGGCCAACTATACAAAGAAACACTCCACTAAAAATCCCTAAGAGAAACATCGCAAGAAAATAACTTTTCCAAATATTCAACCCAAGTGGATGAGGCCCTAAGTACAAAGAAATGAAAAATTGGAAAGGGACCTTCCAGACGAAGGCAGAGGTTGATTAAGTCTCATGAACAAACAAATGAAGGAGTGAGAAGCAATTATCCTGACCTCCATTGACTAGCATTATCCGGTCCAAGCACCCATGCTTCGTGGCACACCCTCCAACAATATTGAAAAGTGTGATACAAAATCTTCCCTAGGTACCACGACAAACCCCCATAATCACCTCTGAGATCCCTAGGAAAAGAAACTAAGGTCACCAACTCGTAGTTAGTATCTGGGGGTACAATTGACAGTTGGGATCGAACATAAGAGTAGGGTGACTGAGCCCAAAACTCTTTCAGAGGAATAATGCTGGATTTGTCAGTATGAATTCATGAAAATCCCCCAATATATGATCTCTCCACTACGCTCAATTAAGCTTTGGAGGGGATATTTCCTCGGCTCTCCTTTACGTGACCTTGTGTTTGACTCCCATGTTAGAGGAAATTTCTGGCTATACTAATACGACAGTTGTATTTGACTCTCCCTAACTTAGACTCCTATGTTTGTTCAATGGACTTGGAGAGTTATCTCTCCAATCCTAATCCAAGGCCCTAACCCTAAGCTTGTTTGTGAAACCTAGAAACAAATTCTAGTACATTTAAAGTTTAGCATTCATTTTAGCGACTATTTTTAATGAAGGGGTATGGAGTGAAAATGATGTTGTTTGAGACTCTTGCAAAAATGAAACTTATAAGAATACTCACAAAGACAAATTTACACTAATTCTTCAATGAAAAAGAGTTTCAAAAAAGAAAATGCATGAACAATCCTTCAAACCTTGAAATGCAATTTTTTCCTTTTTTGATGCAAAATGCACAATGCGACTTTCAAGAGAAACAAAAGAAGCAAAAAACAAAGATTTTGTTTCTTATTTTTCTTTTGAAATGCTTTCAATATGTGGAGAAAACAAAATCCTATGCTAGTATATTTTTCTTTTTCAAATAACAATGAAAAACAATCCAAAGAAAGAAAGAGACTTAATTAGCAAAAAAATAGGTTTTTCATTTCCTAATTCTTTCTACCAAATCAAGTAACATGCCTAAAGACCTGAGTGCTAGTAAGCAAATTCTTTTCTTGAAGAGTTAAGAGACAAGGGAACCAAAGAAGAATGACCAACAAACAAGTAGTTTTGTCTTTTATGTTACTAAAAGAAATGAAATGCAAATGAGATGCGATTTTCCTTTTTCTTTTATGAACAATGGGAAGAAGGTAAAGAGGAAGAAATAAAACAATCAAGAATCCTTGAAACACAACAATCAAATTAGAAACTCAGCCCAACGACACACGACTGACCTTTCGACCCACCTAAAGAACCTTATAAGAAAAATACTAACCTAACCAAAAGCAAGATCTTTTATATGAATTCAAAGTTTTCAAAGACTTAACACAACAATCAAAAGAAAAAGAAAACCTAGAAGGCTCAGATTATACTGAAGAACCAAACTAGACCCTCCAAGAACAGAGAGAAAGGCTTAAAAAATAAGTTTCTTACACATATATGCGACTGTGTACACTAGTACTAGCGAACATCCATGGGTCATACATGGGAAAATCATGGATATCCGTGACTCATAAAGGGACAAAGCGCGGATGGATCAATAAAACTTGAAAAAGAAAAAATCCAATCCAGAAGGAGGCTTCCATAAACATAGAAAAAGTTTCTAGATGGTATATTCTTTGAAAGAAAATCTTAGAAAACAAGAAACTCACGGCAATCAAGACAACACAAGAAAACCTCAGACCAACCCAAACTAGGAGAAATATCTCCAGTATGGTCACCAATTCTGTTTATGGGATTTTTTCCTGTGACCTTGGGTCATGTCACAAAAAAACTTGACCATATTCAAAAGACAAACCCTACTGTCACACATACAAATTGGTAATCGAATAACTACTTTTGGAAGAGAGAATAGAAGAGGTCACAACTTGTATCCTATCGCTTGATGTCATTCCTCGCTCGCAACCTTTGATTCGCTCATGATCTTTGGCGGTATCATCCTGCAAAAGGAGATCAAGTCTATACTGCCACTAGGTAGTTATGAAAACAATTCATACATGTAATAATAAAATTCATACATGTAAAGAAAATAAGCATATACAAATAGATTAAACAATATTACACAAATATGGAGGGAAATAGAACTCTTTTATTGAAAACAATATAAGTAGGTAGTTACAACCTTACTTTAATCTTCGACACTACCTCGAAGCCAACTGCCTAGGTCCCTTCGCTGGTCCTTCAAGCATCAAATGTGTAGGACGAATCTTCCTCGGATGACCCATAAGGGATAGGAAGACACCCTACAATCATATATAGGGGAGGAAGGAATGTTGGAAAATGAGTTTCAAGAATAGGGATGCTACTCAGAGGATCAAGGAATGAGGGAAGCTTGCAAAATTGCTAGCATGATCTCGCATGCCCTCATAAGTGTTTTTATTCTATCCTCAAGAGGTTGAGGTGGTTGAATTCTGTTGTGTATGGGCCAAGTTAAGTTTGGGAACAAGCCCAACCGAAAAGCCCACCCACAAATGTGGAATATTTTTATTTTTTTATATTTTTGAGGGCATCTGCGAGTTACAAACTAGACAGGCATGAACATCCGTGGTTTTCACATGGGTGAATCACAGATGGAAACAAAAATGTTGTTTTTTAGGTGATTTTGATGAAGGAGGATGGGATTTAAGTTTGCAATCTAGGGAAAAGGACTAAGCCATCTCACAAATGGAATTGATGTGGAAATTTGTGGTATAACAATTGCGTAATATACCAAGATTGTTTCCAACTTGCTTTGCTTCATTTTCTCCAGGTCCAACTCATCATCACAAACCTTAGTTGTCACTTCCACTCTTAATCCCTGCTTGGTATTCTTGATAAAATATTTGGCCAGTGTGATTAGTTTCATTGGCTTCATCCAATGGTCATTTAAGACCTATTTTCTTCCATTTTGATCATTGAAAGGTCAAGCACTAAAGTTGTTGTGGTTTTGTGCTCACCAAAATTTGTTTCAAAAGAATTCCAATAGGTGATTTAAGCTTGAGATAAAGAGAAGTACCATGTTGAATCTTTTTTTTCAAATATATAAGGGAAAAGTCTGCATAAGACATCTTCGTGTTGCACATTCATTAGCCTGACAACAAGCATAATTTTTTTGACACGGTGTTTTGCGAAGTCTTTCTTATCAGGGTCGAAGTTAGGTAGAAAATTATTTGGATGCTTAGGCATGTCATGGACTGCCCCAAGCATTGTGAATGCATCAGGGACTAGCCAAGGTTGGTTATTTGGTTGATTGGAATTACCTCCAGCCATTGGTTGAGGATTTACATGGATTCCTTCTTTTCCTTCTCCTTCTTCTTCAATCTCATCTTCGAGTTCACCTTTGGGTGTTCTGGGTGGAGATTTAGGAGGAATGAGATGTTGACCCCCCTATAAAGTATGTATTTCTCTAAGTCAAATTTAGAGGGTTATGAGACTCCTCAAAAGACTTGTGATAGTCGATAACCAGGTGTTTCGACATTTAGACTTCCTTTGTGGGTTCAAGGAATTTCAAGGGCTCGTTATTCCCATGTAGGATTCCTATGTCCTTCAAGTACTGAAACGCCAATAGGGGGTTGCCCAGTTTGCCTAATCCACTATCCAGTTAGCACACACTCATGACTTTGGTTAACTATTCATTCAAGTTCTGCATCGGAAAGTGAATAGGAAGTTGGTGACAAGGGTTTTGATAGAGGAAAACCTTGTTGAGTGGAGACTTGAATAAGAGTATTCATAGAGTACGACTGAGGATGGAAAACTTATTTAGGTTTGGTATGGTGAGAATCACTTTGCTGAGTAGTGATTATCAACATAATTGAATGGGTAGGATCTTGCAATTTTTTAGTATCCATTCAGTTCGATGGCCCTCCTTCTAGAGCCATTTCATTTGACATGTCCAAATGGCCTGTCAAGAAGGTAAAGGAGAACGATCGATGGTAGGTCCCAATTAGACGTACTCTCATTTGGTATAATGTTTTCAACTATTATGTGGGCCTGGTTGCCACTCTAGAAGATTTTCTAATATGAATATGAGAACAAAATGTTCTTAGATGAATTAAAATCTGAACTAAAAATATAACTAATACTATCTAAAACTATTCTAAGTGCATCCTATACTAATCTAACCCATATCCTGATCAACAACAAACTAAACAATATGAGCACAGTAAAGGAGATGATATTACGAGAAAAATAAATAATTAATTTATGCAAGTAACAAGTGAATATGACAATGAGAAAGATACAATGACAATTAATTACATATTATACCCATGACATTGTTTCTGTACTCATAAGGAAATCCTTGATAGCATAAATACCAAGAATAGAGTGAAGACATAATTCGTACAACTATGTTCAATAACATTTACACGGTAGACATATGTGCAAACAAAAATATTATATACATATATCTGAATCATAAATATCCAAGATGTCTCTTGCTCTATTCATTAAAGAATAAAAGTATTGTTCCGATATACAAAAAACCAAAATTCCTTTCTCACTCGCAATGCCCTCTTTTATAAAACAAGAGGGGATGTTTAAATTTAGTAACTATCATGATGTCATATGACAATTTTGACTCATCGTTTCATATTACCCATTCGAAATTCACATAAGTAAGAATAATTAAAGTGAGAAGGATCAGGTACAAAATGAAATAATCATGAGAGTATTTGGAATTTCATTTTATCTCTGTACTCTTACCATACCGCGTAATCTCCCAAGATTGTTTCCATCTTTCTTAGCTGCATTTTATCTAGGTCCAACTCACCATAAAAAATCTTAGTTGTCACTTCTAGTTTCAAGCCCTACTTGATCGTCTTGATAACATTTTTGGTGAGCATGATCGGTTTCATTGGCTTCATCAAATGGTCATTTAATACCTTTTTTCTAACCTCTGTAATCTGTTCAATGATTTATTGGATGGCATCCCTTTTTTATTTAACTTCTGTTATCCTCACTTGACCTGGGGATGCATCATCTATGTTGGGCATAATATCCATCTTGAACTCTTCTAGTAGCTCATCAAAGGCATTCCATAATCTATTGTAGGCATTGGTCACTGTCTTCTGAATGCTTTTGATGTCTTCTAAGAGAGGTTTCTAGGTATAAAAAAAGACCCGTTCTTTTATCTTTTTCCTAGCAGAGTAGAGTGGCAAGGTACTTGGTGGATTTCGGTATACACTTTGGCAATCCACAATTTTTTCAAAGACATCTTGAGCCTTCTAATATTTATCTCTCATATCCTCCATTTGGTACTCTAACTTTATTTGATCATCTCTGTTTCTTTGGATGTCATTCAATATACAAAAACATTTCTTTTGCACCAATCTCCGTTCTTCATTGATAACTTTGGATTCTCCCTTTATAGTTTCCAAGATGAGAGTTCCAGATTGGTTTTCTTCTAGATATTTATCAAGTTTTTCTTTATCCTATTATAGCCCTGGGATTTTATGTTCCAGCTGCTCAATGAACTTGCTGGCTTCCACATTTTCTGTCTGCAAATCGGTCAACTCCTGTGCATGATTGTTTTCCAGTTGCTCTGCTTCTTTATCATGTTCCAACTCGAGGGCATCTAATTCTCCCTTATGTAGGTTTTCAACTATCTAGATATTGTTCTAGAATTCTACATTCATTTTATCAATCTGGATCTACAATGCTTTTTCCAAATCCTATTTGTGATGTCTCTTTGTTTTATTGACCGCGTCTTTGAATTATTCAATAATATTTTCTTTCTGTGTCATCAACCCTTATCTAGTTCAATTATTTTGGCTTGCAAGATATCCAATGCAACAACTAAATCATATACGTAAAATGAATTTTCCCCTGCAAATGCATGAAGAGTAGAGGCAGTCTGTATGGCATTATCGTAATTGGGGTTTGGGTAGGCTCTCCATTCTATGTACCTTTTGGTTGATCTCTGGATGAGAGCTATCTCTCCTCTTTTCATTTTGTTTGATTTTTTATCTATTCCTTTGGTCTTGTTGCTATAGTAGTATTCTCCCACTGCTACTATGACTTCATCCAACTCTAGCACCTAAAGAGGATAAAGAGAAATCCCTGGTATTTCCATCAGGGGGGTACATTTTTTGGCAGATATGTTGAGAATATCCACACTTGGTCTTGTTGTACTATTTTTGGCTTCATCCAATTTCCTTTGTTTTTATTTTTCAAATTCATCATCAACCTTCCTCTTTACCTCAACCTCAATATCCTTTTGTTGTTATTCTTCCTCTTTCTTTTTATTTTGCTATGCTTCTGCAACCAAACTCTGTTTCTCCTCTTCTTGTTTTTCTCTGCATCTTGTAGTGCCTTTGCCTCTCTTTCAACCTTTCTCTTCTTCTCTTCAAAAATTTTCTTCAATGCTTCATCTATCTTCTTCTTCTCATCCAATTTGGGTTTCTTCTTGTCTTCATCTTTATTTTTTCCCTTTGCCTTGTTATTGGCTCTTTTTCTTCTCTTCTTCTATCTCTGTTTTCGTTTTTGGTATTCCTCTTCTGCTTCCAAGGCCTTTTGGTATATTTTCTCTGCCTTTCTCTTTTCTTCTTGTTCCTTTCCTTGTTTTTTTTGTCCTTCTATGTAAGCAATACAAATTGTTCCTTAGTTATATTCATTTTTTCTTCTTCTTCCATTAGAATCTTCTCTTTAGCTGACTCATCTGGAAACATGTGTAGTACTTATTCAAAGAATAAGATACCTTTGAATATCTCCTCTACATAGTTCACTTATAGGGTGAGTTAGTCCAACAACTTTGACATGATTGATTTCTATTTCTTTTGGGTCATGACCTCTAGGTTACCCTGTACATAGGCATAGTAAGAAATATCTTGGGCTTGTTATCCCCGATATCTGGGGATAACTAGGAGATCATGTCTCGAGGCCCGCAGGTCCTAGACATGGAGTACCGAGAGCAGGATTGACCTGAGCATGGCCCTGGAGGGCCCATCCTTCTTCTTCTTCGTCAGACTTATCCTGTCAGCAGCAACAACTTCCATCACCATCGGTTTGGACTTGCATCAGAGAGGACTCTTGCTCCATGAGGTAATTGGTCCAAGGTATCATGCTATGTGTCATATTTGATCGTTATAACCCTCTTATATATGCATTAGGTTCCTTTCATTTCTGATGACTGCTTGGATCTTACACTAATCCACTTGACCATTGTTGGGGTGATTAACGGGGTGACTTAGCAAGCTGATGTTCATGGGTTTTGGTTAGCCACCGAGGGGGATTTGCAGAGCCATCATCCGCTCCCACCATTTATTCATTTTACATCTTATCTCCCGCACATCTATCCCATTCCCCTAGTCCGGCCATTAGGATGACCTTTGAGGGTTACACTTTGTCTTATGGGAAGAAGGGGCTAAAGGCCCAGGGGGTAAAAGAAGCTGGTAAAAAAGATAAAATCCATAGGAAATAAAACCTAGAGATGCTTCGCCCAGGGGATCCCCGAGAAGGCAATAAAAGGCCTCTCGATACGAAACTAAAGGGACCCTAAGAAAAATAATAAGAAACAAGACCTAACCAAGAGGATGGGAGGTCTCATCACGAGCCGACCCATTATGTTCATAGGTATCCAGCAGTATGACGTTGCCATTATCTGGTCACCAAGCCAGGGCAGTGACCTTTGGTTGCATGGCCAAGGGGAAGGAGGTCTCATCACGAGCCGACCTTATCATCTCTGCGAAGATACCAGTGGGTAACACTGTCAGCTCTGGTCACCACGCCAAGGTAGTGTCCTCTGGTTAGACCTTCAAGTAAAAAAAGAAAGAAAAGCAATAAAAGAAAAATAAAGGCAATAAAGGGCTTGGAAAAAATGCATCCATGACGGGTACAACTGGCCTCCTACAAAGGCACCCACAGACAACACCTGCCCTTGGTCTTACTATGAATGGACATCCCTAGATCACATCACCTCATCAAAACATGGTTTGAATGATCTTCTGAGGGAACTTTCCATCTCTTGTGGGTATTATCCCAATAAGTTATTCTGTTGGTTTCTTCAGCTTTGTATAGTAGATCTGTGTAATATCTTTGAGCTATTAGATGATATGTTAGGGATTTCATGCATGTATTTGATAAATTTAATGATGAAATATGATTTGCATTGCTATGATCCCGAGGACTGATGAGCCCATGGAGGACGTAGTCTTTGATGTGCAGGACCATACCCGACGGACAGGTACCAGTGGACCGGTACACATGGGGATATGATTAGTTCGGACCTCCATGGGGCTGAAGATCCCATCAGATGGTTGCTGGGATGGCAGAGGCAGGACGACCTCATGATGAGCCATTTCATGAATAAGACAGACGGATGTTCCATCAGGACACCATGGCAGAGCCCGACCTAGGGGGGATCACCCACTGCAGATGGGACGATTGCTTTCGATGGATAGGATGTCACCTGAGGCAGCTGGACGTTTTCTGGAGCGTGTGGCAGTGTGATGGGTCATTTGGCACGTGTGGCAGCTTGCAGGAGCCCCAGAGGGGACATCGTTTTGCTTCTTGGATGCTGATCTTGCCCAAAAAGGGCCAACGTCTCCCTCAGAGGGGCCTGACGTCTCCCTTTTAGCTCATAATTTTGACATTTTTAGCATTTAATGTGATAAACAATGTAATATTGTTAGTCAACCTTGTTGGCTGTTTTGATGACCTATTTTTGTAATTAAAGGTTATAAAGATGATATAAATAGAGGACGTTGAGCCTCATTTTGACACAAGACAACTCACTCTCTTGTGAGAGAATCATTTTTAGTCTTTTGTCTTGATATTTTGCTCTTGGAAGTGAGGCACTAGCATTGTGGAGGATCATTCTTGGCATTGTTATGGTGTTTTCTATAATTGGAAGGTTTACAACTAGGGTTTGATAAGCTCTTCATTGATTTGTAAGTGTATTTCTCATGCAAAATTGAATGGTTGTAGGTTAATCTCTTACATTTATGGTTACATTGTTATTATTTTGCTTAATCAATGAAACCCTAGGTAGCAAGCACACAAATAGGTCCTTGCTTCATGTCCCCATGATAGAAGACTTGTTTTAGCCATTGATTAAGGAGAACATAGCCTAGCCATTGCTACACTAATTCCCCTTTTTCTGAGTTAGTTTTGAAACATAGATTGAAGAAAGAAGACGTCCTAGGCCTAATTGAGTTTACACCTAGGGTTTGACTCTTAGGGCTTGAAAAGCCTTGGCCCTACAACACTTTTCATCCCTAGATTTATGTTTTGAAGTTAGCCGTTTTTGCCAAGAAGTTTTAAGGAAAGAGGGAGGAGCATGAGGCCTTGCTTAAGAAACACCGGAATGAGCCTCCTCCCCTTAGGGTTTTGACTTTGTGGCCCTGCCATTGCAGCACTAGAAAGTCTAACTCTCTTGTCCTTGAATTTAGATTCTCCCGAGACCTAGCACTTACTCCTTGACTCCATATACCCCAAGGAACTAGTCTAAAACCTCAAGCGTTGAGTCTCTTGTGTCAAAACAAATCTTTTAAACTTCCTAAATTTCAAACCCTAACTAACCCTAACATCTTGCTAACCCTAATCTGTGATGACGTCATGCCTCCTTTTAGCTCTTGTCTAGTATAAAAGTTGCGGCTAGGTCATCAAGTGATAGACTTTGATGTGTAGATAAATTTTATTGTCCTATTTTGCAAAACGTCCACCTTATTGTCTAGCAAACTAACCCTAGAACTAGGCTGATGTCACCTCTAGCATAGTGACGCAACAAATCTGTCATATGTGAGCATTTAATGATATCTAAAGCTTTGTGTTAATTCAAGGGTTGATTATCTATATTGATGCTATATCATTTTGATTTATTGAAGAAGTAATATTATAAGCCATAGCCTTTATTGCAATCATTGACTTCGTCAATAATTACTATTATTTATGCTCATGTGTATTACATATCGATAGTCATTGACAATTGAAGCATTAACCACTATTTTCATGTATTAGCTTTATTGTTGCCTTGTCTCGCAAACAGGTGCTTCTACTGTGGTTTATCTTCTTCTTGACTATCCTCTTGGCAGCAATTTGTGAAGGGAAAACTCATCCTGATCCTTTAGAAACTTTGTCCTTCAGAACCCCAGATTACTAGTGACGTCTCCCTTGGGTTTAACCTCCCTGAATAGAAAGATCCCCCCATCGAGGTGACAGTGGGTGGGGAAGCTCCTGTTACGCCAGTTTGGTCCTTACTTTTCAAGCTACCTGACCTAGACTACAAACTGAGCGATAACATTTTGGCGCCGTTGCCGGGGAACACTGAGTCAATATTCCTCAACGACAAACCTTTGGTAAGCCTTGTCTCAGAAATCCTTTCTTACAAGCTTACCTGGCGACTCCACTACATTCTTTTCCCCCTATTCTTTGGTAGTTTCAAGGAAACTATCTGGCGACTCCACAAACCAAAAGGAGGTTCAATAACCCTCCTCTAGATTTCAGAAGGAAGCCTCCTGCTAATTCACCTGTTGTCAAGTCACTTTTTGGAAAGAGACTTCCTTTAAACATGACTACTCGTAGTGGAAAATTGTATTCAAATCCCACTACTATGACAACCACCACTATAACAAACCCTGTACCTCCGTTCAATCCAAATCCTCATAAATGGTCTCACTCAGAGAGTTATAACTTCTTTGACTTCAACAACATCCAAGGTGGAGAACATGACTTGCCCGCAGACGCAAACTCCTGGCTACCTTTCTTTTCAGGAAAGGGTACCTCCGGAAATTCACATTGGACCCAGTTTTGCGACAGTTTTGACTTTCATCTAGATGGTCAAGATCATCCTGATGTTTTTATGAAACTCTTTGCGAGTTCTCTTACAGGAGATGCTAAGGTCTGGATTGATGGACGTCCAAAGGGAAGCATAAAGAACATTGAAGAGCTTCAGAAAGCCTTCAAAATAACGTGGTGTGATAAAGAACATTCGCAAGATCTTTTCTTCCAGTACTCCAACATTTTCAAAGGAACTTGTGAAAGTATAAGAGAGTTCACTGACAGGTTTAATCTTGTCCTAAAAAAGATCCGATCAAAGGTTGGTTCAGAACAAGCTATCATCGATCAGTACCTGTACTCTTTAGAAGGAACTTTTCAATTCAGAGTTAGGGACCGATCACCAACAACTTTGGAAGAAGCACAAGATATGGCCTTTCAGATTGAGAGAAATNGAATTGTGAACTATGGGATCCAAGCAATGAACCTATTCCAGAGCCTGAGCCTCCAAGCGTCCTCCAAATAGAACTAGCTCTTGTCAAAAGGAAATGGAGCCTTTCTCATAAGAGTGATGTCTCGTCCCAAGAACCTCCATTAAAGAAGGCCCATCCAAAGGACAAAGATAGGGATGCATCAGACAAAATCTCGGAGCCAAGTCCCGTTCAATATCTCTCCCTTTTTATTCATCAAGTGGGAGACCCAATTCCTAAAAATTGTGAGTTCAAACCTTTTTACGTCTCCCTCTGAGTCAATGATTTTCTCCTCCACAATTGTCTACTACACCCAGAATCCAAAGCCAATATAATGACAGAAGAGGTTATGCGACAGTTGGGCCAAAAACTCTCACAAGCTAACACTAGAGATGATTTTGTAAAGGGTGCCATCAACGACCTTGAGATAGCCTTCGATTCTTTCCCTGGCACTCCTTTCTTGATAAATGTGGTTGTTGTGGACGACATTAATAATTTTGGGATTATCATTTGTAATAACCTTATTGAAAACCTGAATGGAAGCATTCACAGAGAGCAATCCAGAGCTATCATCCCTCATCCTGAAGGAGGACATTACACTGTCTACAATGAACCCTTTGTTGGATCACCGGTTGAAAACCCCGATGAGATAGATGATCAACTTTTATGCATCAACAACGGTCTAAATGATTGGTTCATCCAAGAAGGAAAATTGGATATGGACACAGTCGAGGAAATGGAAGGGATCTGGACATTGGAATTTGATGGCTCACACTCAAGTTTTGGATCAGGTGCTGGAATAGTCTTAACAGCTCCATCAGGTGAGATTTTCTATCATTCTTATAGACTGGAATTTCATTGCACTAACAATGTGACTGAATATGAAGCTTTGATTCTGGGACTCAATCTAGCGATCGACAAGGGAGCCACAATCTTGGAGGTGAAGGGTGATTCAGACCTCATCGTCTCACAAGTTCTAATGAGATTCGCAACTAAGAACGAGAAGTTGAAAAAGTATCGAGATGTAGCTCAGACTTTGTCAAAATCCTTCAAAAAGATATCAATTGAAGCTGTTCCTCGAGAAGAAAACCATGTGGTGGATGCGCTGGCTGTCTCAGCTTCCACTCTGCAACCATGCGAAGGACCCCTCCATGATCAGTGCAGAATGGAGGTTCTTTTCAGACCTTCTATCCCCGATAATCTGGAGCACTGGCAGGTTTTTGAAGATGATGATCAAATTATCATATTCATGGAGAATAGCAAAGAATTCACAGATGCACAAATCAATTTCCTGGCTGATTCTATGGATTTGGAAATCATCAACCTGCAAAACAATACTTTGCCAAAAGGTTGTATTCCTCTAGAGAATCTTTTCGACAGACATGATGTTTTCAAGGGGAAAAGAACCAACAAGCAAGCTGAGGAAGCCTTGGAATTCAACATTGGTACTGAAATGGACCCGAGAATAGTCAAGATAGGAAAGGGGACTACCGAGAAAGAAAGGAAGGAAATACTGGAGCTTATTAGGGAATTCAGAGATACCTTTTCTTGGAACTATGATGAATTAAAGGCCTATAGAGGAGATGTCATCCAACATTCTATACCCTTGGTGGAAGGAGCCAAGCCTTTTCGACAGAAGTTAAGGCACATCAACCCGAAGTTAGCTGGGAAAATACAAAAGGAACTCCAAAAGATGGTTGACGCCGACATCATAGCCCCGATCAGGTATTCTTCTTGGATGTCAAATCTGGTAGTTGTTCGGAAGAAAAATGGTGACATCCGCCTATGTGTTGATTTACACAACCTCAACCAGATGTCGTTAAAGGATAATTAAGCTCTCCCAAACATGGAACATCTGCTTCAACGAGTCACAGGAGCAGGAATGATGTCAATGCTGCATGGATTCTTGGGATACAACCAGGTTTTACTCAAAAGAGAGGATCAACTCAAGACTGCATTTACTACACCCTGTGGAACTTTTATGTACTTGAGAATTCCATTTGGTCTTATGAATGCAGGTGCCACCTTTCAGAGAGTGATGGAATTTGCCTTTAGAGACCTCATACAAAAAATTATAGAAATTTACCAAGATGACCTCACAGTTGTGTCCAAAGAAAGGAAAGACCATCTCTCCCACCTCAGGATTGTTTTTGAACGATGTAGGAAGTATGGCATTTCACTGAATCCAAAAAAATCTGTTTTTGGGATTGACGAAGGAAAAATATTAGGGCACATGGCCTCACCAGGAGGAGTTTCCATCAATCCTGAAAGAGTCCAATCCATAAAAGATGTCCGTCCTCCGGTCAACAAGAAAGCCCTG
>JASDQU010221742.1:5346-17777 GCA_032191745.1 Picea mariana
ATATGGTCTGAGGAGTGTCTAGTTATAGTGAAGACCAGGGGTAAGTATGGTCTGTGGGTGCCTTTGTAGGAGGTGAGTTGTACCCGTCATGGATGCACTTTTTTCAAGCCCCTTTATTGCCTTTATTCTTTATTTATTGTTTTTTCTTCCTTTTTTCTTCAAGGTCTGACCAGAGGACACCACCTTGGTGTGGTGACCAGAGATGACAGTGTTACCCACTGGTATTTTCGCAGAAATGATAAGGCTGGCTCGTGATGAGACACCCTTTCCATTGGCCATGCAACCAAAGGTCATTTCCCTAGCGTGGTGACTAGATAATGGCAATGTCATACTACTGGATACCTATGAACATAATGGGTCGGCTCATGATGAGACCTCCCATCCTCTTGGTTAGGTCTTGCTTTTTGTTATTTTCTTCAGGTCCCTTTTGTTTCTTATTGAGAGGCCTTTTATTGCCTTCTCAGGGATCCCTGGGCGAAGCATCTCTAGGTTTTATTTCCTATGGCTTTTATCTTTTACCAGCTGCTTTTACCTCCTGGGCGTTTAGCCCCTTCTTCCCACAAGACAAAGTGTAACCCTCAAAGGTCATCCTAATGGGTGTACTAGGGGAATGGGATGGATGTATGGGAGATAAGATGTAAAGTGACAGAATGGTGGGAGCAGACGATGGCTTTGCAAATCTCCCCTGGTGGCTAACCAAAACCCATAAATACGA
Source organism: Picea mariana (assembly GCA_032191745.1). Classification (NCBI taxonomy): domain Eukaryota; kingdom Viridiplantae; phylum Streptophyta; class Pinopsida; order Pinales; family Pinaceae; genus Picea; species Picea mariana. Next base: position 6,062 of record JASDQU010221742.1, read on the forward strand.
GCTTGCTAGGGCACCCTGTTAATCCCCCAAACAATGGTCAAGTGGACTAGTGTAAGATCCAAGCAGTTGTCAGAAATGTAAGGAACTTGATGCATATATAAGAAAGTTATAACGATCAAACATGAAACATACCATGATACCTTGGACCAATTACCTCATGGAGCAAGAGTCTTCTCAGATGCAAGTCCAAGCCGATGGTGATGGAAGCTACTGCTGCTGACAAGACAAGTCTGGTGAAGAATAAGAAGGATGGGCCCTCCAGGGCCATTCTCAGGTCAATCCTTCTCTCGGTACTTCATTTGGCTCCAAATCGGGGACATGTGCTCACCGTAGAGCGCATGAAAACCTCAATATCTCTGGCATAAACCTCTAGACCTGCTCACACTTGAAAAGAAACATTAGCAACAAAGGTGGGGTGGTATTGCCACCCCACAAAATATAACATATGTACATGCAGTAATCATAGATGCGAACAGAAAGTGAAATACTTACCTGTACTTACCTGTTGGCTAGATGCTTGGTGTTGTCAAACAACCAATGAAGCCAATCCAGTAACGTTCCTTGATACCTACCTTTGTGCTTGATCATAAACCAGAATAGTGATAAGTCAAGCACAAAAACGTCATGAGTTACAATGTATATCATATCATCGAAAAAGTCAGAATCTAACTCATGGAGGCGGGTGGGAGGGATAAAATCCTACCAAGTCCATCTCCACTTCAAGGAAGGGTCATGAAAAATGAAAGGTTTAGAACACTGACTCAAAGGACCTGCAAACTATTTACCTAGGACATCCTCACGCCCTGAAGTCAAAGAAGGGATCGACAAAGATCTTGCAGATGACTGGCAAACTAAAAAGGGAAAGTTGAAAAATTGACTAGAACACACAGTACCCAACCAACCCTTGGAGTTCAGGGTTTGCCTAAAAGGAAACTCAACATTAAAAATATACTTCCCAAGCACACCTCTAATGGAAGAGCATGGTAAAGAAATGAGAGGTGGCTGGAGTGAAAAGTCATGAGAAACCTTCTTTAGACAAACGATGTCCTTACTTGTATCAAAATTTGAGCACATTGGTGGTTGGAAATTATCTTCATGAAAAGAGTCCAAGTTCTCGGAAGGGTACTCATCAAAAATCTCAAGGTAAGACTGAAAATCATCAGAAGAATAAGGCACTAGGTCATCCTTGGTGTTTTGAAAGGTACGAGTAAAAATCTCATCTCCTTGTTGCCATCGGTCGGAAGTAATTTGTTGTGAAAATTGCAAGGGCAACAACTGGAAATGACTCTCAGTGTCATAGATGGGATCCAAGTCATAACCAACTATATCCCACCTATGTCTCACAACATGTATGAACTCATCAATGTTATCGACAGTGTCACTATCCGTTTCATAACATGCAGGGTCTGAAACATTTGAAATTTCATCCTCCTCATCCTCTTCATCGCAAAGTAAAGCATCATCAAAAACTAGGGGAGGAGGGTAAATTATTGTTTCTTCTCGTACAGGAACTTCGAGGACTACAGTGTTTTCAACATGTGTCATTGTTTCATCCTCATGGATTGCTTCTTTGTCTTTGATTTCACAGCAAGGGCCATCATATTTGTTCAAAGCTTTATTTTCCCCTTCATCTTCTGAATCAAGGAACACGGTATCATCGAAATTCTGAAGTGGAAAGAAACTAACCTCATCTTCATTTTGCTGTACAGGAGAAACAGGTTCTTGGATGACTTCATCAGAGGGAGGAGCACGGGTGGATACTTCATCATCTTGCTTAGGTTCTTTCTCCTTAATCACGTCCTCATTCTGTTGGTCGAAAACTTTTTCCCTTCTCTCTTGTGCATCTTCAACAAAGGTTTCAAGGAAAACTAGTTTTATCGAGCTAAGAGTGTCCATGGTGATACCATTGATTCCAGATGAGAGGAGATTCTTTTCGATCTGGATGGCCATGTTGTGAGCTTCTGCAAGTGTTTTCGGGTTCCTTTTATTCAGGAGGAATCTCAAATTCCCGTGAAGTCCATTAGTATAGAGATAAACAAGGTACTTGCCTTTAGGACGATGGCTTTCATGAATCTGGTAAAACAACTTCTGGAACCTAACCCCGAAAACTTTGATAATCTCATAATATTCTTGTTTTATGCCTTCAAGCTCTTTCAGCAATGATTGTACATCTTCCAATTTCAAAGCCCACCTTGCAAGGAAGATCTCTTAAAAATGGTCCATAGATATGATGCTAGCTGCTGGAAGGTTATCATACCATTTTTTAGCCTCTCCATGCAGAGAGGCAGGGAAGAGTTTCATCACTAAGTCTTCAGCTTCGTCACTGACAGGGCGGTATTGAAAGAATTCCCAAAATCTACTCATGTGATAATTAGGACTTTCTCCATTGAGGCCAAAGAATCTAGGGAGAAAATTCTTATAAGAGAGAGGCATTTTTCTGGGGTATCCTGGGATTCTACTCATATCCAAAGGTCTGTAGTTTTCTGGATCCCATTGTGAATTCATAGTTGGCTTCATCATTAGTGGAGATGCCAGATAGTTTTCTTGAAAATATCAAAGATAAGGGAAAACACCCTAGTGGAGTTTCCAGGTAAGCTTGTAAGAATAAGGCATCTATAGGCAAGGCTTACCAAAAGATTTGTCGTTGATGAAGATTGACTTAGTGTTCCCCGACAACGGCCCCAAAATGTTATCACGCAGTTTGTAGTTTAGGTTACAAGGCTAAAGGATAAGGGTCAAACTGGCGTAATAGGAACCACCCCACCCAATGTCACTTCGATGGGGGGCTCTTTCTATTTAGGGAGGTTAGGCCCAAGGGAGACGTCGCTGGCAATCTGGGGTTTGAAAGGAAAAGGCTCAAGGATTAAGTTTAGTTTCCCTATCACAGATTACCGCCTAGAGGATAGTCAAGTAAAGAATAACCACAGAAATGGCACCTTCTTGCGAGACAAGACAACAATGAAACTAGTACATGATATAATGGTTAATACTTCATAAATTAATGACTATCAAAATTTAATGTATATGAGCATATACAACAGTAAATATTGACGAAGTCAATGTTTGCAATAATGACAATGGAAATATAATGTTACTCGTCAATAAACACTAGAATAATATAGTATCTAATGAAAATGATCAATCCTTGAGTTAAATCAATGCATTAAATGTCATTTGTTGCTCATATACAATATATTGCTACGTCAATATCCTAAGGATGACATCAACTTCCTTTAGGGTTAGTATAACAAACAAAGAAGGTCAATGTTTTGCTAATTAGCCAATGAAAATCATCAATTTATCAATGTCTATCACAAGATGACGAAGCCAACAATATTTTCTATCAACAAAAGATCAAGAAAGGCATAATGTCATTATTTATTGCTAATTTAGAGGGTTTGCTACGCCAGGTATGACGTCAACCCTAGTTAGTTGTGTTAGGGTTAGTTAGGGTTTCAAAATTTGAAAGTTTGAAAGATGAATTTGCACAACAAGCTCAACGTTGGAAAGAAAACCAGTGCCTTAGGGTAATATAGAGTCAAAAGCAAGGGAAAAATCTCAGGAGGATTTAAAATTTAAAGACTAGAAGGTTAGGTTCTATGGTGCTGCAATGGAAGGGCCCTAGAATCAAAACCCTAAGGGAAGGAGGCTCATTTCGGTGTTTCTTAAGCAAGGCCTCATGCTCTTTCCTCTTTCTCTAAATACTCTTGGAAAAACGGCTAGCTTCAAAGTACAAATGTAAGGGAGAAAAGTGTTGCAGGGGCAAGGCTTTTCAAACACTAGAAGGTTAAAACCCTAGGTGTAGAATTAACTAGGTCTAGGACGTCTCTTCTATTCAACCTATACTTTAATGCTAACTCAGAAAAAGAGAGATAAGTGTAGCAATGGCTAGGCTATATCTTCCTTTATCAATGGCTAAAACACGTTTCTCAAGCATGGGGACATATAGCAATAACGTAGTAGTGTGCTTGCTACCTAGGGTTTCAAGATTTAGCAATATAATAGCAATGATATAGCAAATGTAAGAAATTAAACCGACAACCATTCATTTAAGAAGTTTTGCATGAAAAATTCACTTACAAATCATGAAGAATGCTTAATCAAACCCTAGTTGTAAACCTTCCATGAGTGAAACACCATAAATGCCAAGAATAATCCTCCAATAAGAGTTGCGCCTCACTTCCAAGACCAAAGATACCAAGCAAAATACTAAAATTTGATCTCTCCTAAGAGAGTCAGTTCTGTTCAAAATGAGGAAAAACGTCCCCTATTTATACCAGTCCATGACCTTTGAATTAAAATTTAGGTCATTAAAACAACCGACAAGGATGACTATAAGATTTAAACTGTTTTTACATTAAATTCTAGAAAAATGTCATAATATGAGCAAAAAGAGGGACATCAAGCCCTTCTGAGGGAGATGTTGGCCCTTTCTGGGCAAATACAACATCTAGAAACCAAACGTTGTCCCTTCTAGGGATCCTCCAAGCTTCCACATGTGCCAAATGACCTCAGCACACTGCCACACGCTCCAGACAACCTCCAACTCTCCCAGGTGACGTCTTGTCCATCAAAGGCAAACGTTCCATCTGCAGTGGGTGATTCCCCCTAGGTCAAGCTCTGCCAAAGCATCCTGGGTGGAACATCCTTCTTTCTTCTTATGCAATGGCTCATCATAACGTTGTCCAGTCTCTGCCATCCCAGCAACCATTTGATGGGCTCTTCAGCCCCATGGAAGTCCGAACTAATCATATCCTCATGTGTACCAGTCCACTGGTACCTGTCCGCTGGGTATGGTCCTGCACATCAAAAACTTCTCCCTCCATGGGCTCATCAGTCCTCGGGATCATAGCAATGTTAGTCATATTTCATCATTAAATTTATCGAATACATGCATAAAACCCCTAGCATATCCTCTAAGAGCTCAAAGACATTACACTGATCTACTATACAAAGTCGAAGAAATAGACAGAACAACCTATTGGGTCAGTATCCATAAGAAAAGGAAAGTTTCCACAAAAGATCATTCAAGCCATGTACATGAAGTGATATGGTCTGAGGAGTGTCCATATTTAGTGAAGACCATGGGTAAGTATGGTCCGTGGGTGCCTTTGTAGGAGGTGAGTTGTACCCGTCATGGATGCACTTTTTTCAAGCCCCTTTATTGCCTTTATTCTTTATTTATTTCTTTTTCTTCCTTTTTTCTTCAAGGTCTGACCAGAGGACACTGCCTTGGCATGGTGACCAGAGCTAACAGTGTTACCCACTGGTATTTTCGCAGAAATGATAAGGCTGGCTCATGATGAGACCTCCTTTCCCTTGGCCATGCAACCAAGGGTTATTTCCCTGGCGTGGTGACTATATAATGGCAATGTCATACTGCTAGATACCTATGAACATAATGGGTCGGCTCGTGATGAGACCTCCCATCCTCTTGGTTAGGTCTTGTTTTTTGTTATTTTCTTCGGGTCCCTTTTGTTTCTTATTGAGAGGCATTTTATTGCCTTCTCGGGGATCCCTGGGGGAAGCATCTCTAGGTTTTATTTCTTATGGATTTTATCTTTTACCAGCTGCTTTTACCCCCTAGGCCTTTAGCCCCTTCTTCCCACAGGAAAAAAGTGTAACCCTCAAAGGTCATCCTAATGGCTGGACTAGGGGAATGGGATGGATGTNGCAAATCCCCCCTGGTGGCTAACCAAAACCCATAAATACAAGCTTGCTAGGGCACCCTGTTAATCCCCCAAACAATGGTCAAGTGGACTAGTGTAAGATCCAAGCAGTTGTCTGAAATGTAAGGAACCTGATGCATATATAAGAAAGTTATAACGATCAAACATGACACATACCATGATAGCTTGGACCAATTACCTCATGGAGCAAGAGCCTTCTCTGATGCAAGTCCAAGCCGATGGTGATGGAAGATGTTGCTGCTGACAGGGAAAGTCTGGTGAAGAAGAAGAAGGATGGGCCCTCCAGGGCCATGCTCAGGTCAATCCTGCTCTCGGTACTTCATGTCTAGAACTTGTGGGCCTCGAGACATGATCTCCTAGTTATCCCTAGAAAATGGGGATAACAGGACCAAACCTTGTCCCTTTATTATTTTGGTGGGATTTATTTCTAGGTCATACTCTTGGATTTTGGATACCCACTTTCCCCTAGTTTCCATGCAATCTTGTTGTGATAGGACATCCTTTACTGCAGGGTAAGGGACATAAGCTTCAATTTTATTGTAGCCGATATAATTTCAAAAGTGTTTAAGGGACTTTACCAAGGCATATGCTTGTTTCTCAGTGATTGTGTAATTAAATTAGGAATCTCCAAGGACTTTTTTCATAAAATCTACAGGGTGCTCATAGTCATCGGAGTCTTTCTGCATTAGAATTCCTGCAATGGTATCTTGGGAGGAAAAAGAGAATATGATGAAGTTTTTTAAATAATCAGGGCTGATCAAGACAGGTGCTTGGGAGATAGAATCCTTTATATCCTCAAAATATTTGATGGCCTTATCATCCCATAGGAAAGTAACATCCTTTTTTAGTAAAACACTCATGGGTTTTATCCTTTCGGCAAAATTTGGAACGAATATTCTAATGAAATTGATTTTCCTGAAAAAATATTGTAAGGATTTTTTGTTGATTGGGGGACAGACATCCCTTATTGACTAGACCCTTTCAGGATCAATGGAGACCCCTCTCTTTGAGGCAACATGGCCCAAACAATTTGCTTCATCATCCCCAAAATAGACATCTTGGGGTTCAAAGAGATGTCATACTTCCTACAACGCTCAAAAACAATACTGGCGTGCAAGAAGTGGTCTTTTCTATTCTTTGACAATACAGTAAGGTCATCCTGGAAAATCTCTATGGTTTTTTGTATAAGATCTATGAAGGCAAATCCATTGGTCTCTAAAAAGTAGCACGGGACTTCATAAGACCAAACGACATCCTTAAGTACATAAAGGTTCCCCAAGGCATAGTAAATGTTGTTTTGAGCTGGTCTTCTCTTTTGAGCAGGACTTGGTTGTATCCGAAAAAACCATCCAACATGGACATCATCCATGCCTTGGTAACTCTTTGCAACAGATGTTCCATGTTTGGGAGGAGGTAGTTGTCTTTCAAGGATAACTAGTTAAGGTTGTGAAATTCAACACACAATCGTATCTCACCAGAATTTTTTCAAACAACTACCAAATTTGACATCCAAGAGGAATATTGAATAGGGGCTATGATACCAGCGTCAACCATTTTCTGGAGTTCTTTCTGTATTTTGTTTGCCAACTTTGGATTAATATGTCTTAGCTTTTGTCGGAAAGGTTTGGCTCCTTCTACCAAGGGTATGGCGTGCTGGATAACATCTCCTCTATAGGATTTTAACTCATCATAATTCCAAGAAAAGGTGTCTCTGAATTCCCTGATAAGTGATAGTATTTCCACCCTTTCTCTTTCAATGGTGCCTTTCCCTATCTTGACCATTCTTGGGTCTATCTCTGTACCAATGTTGAATTCTAGGGCTTTGTTTGCCTATTTGTTGGGCCCCTTTCCTTTAAAAATAGCATGTCTGTCAAAGAGGCTCTCCAAGGGGACACAACCTTTAGGTAAGGTATTGTTTTGAAGGTTTACAACTTCCAGGTTCACGGAGTCAGCTAAAAAGTTAATTTTCGACTCGGTGAATTCTTTGTTGTTTTCCAAGAACCGGATGATTTGGTCATTATGTTCACAGACTTGCCAATACTCCAAATTGTCTGGAACAGATGGTCTAAAGAGGACCTCCATCTTGCATAGGTCACAAAGTGGTCCCTCTCAAGGTTGTAGGGTGGAAGCAGAGATAGCCAAGGCATCTGTTATGTGGTTATCTTCTCTGGGAATGGATTCAAGTGACATTATCTTAAAGAATTTTGAAAGGGATCGGGCTAAGTCTCGGTACTTATTTAACTTCTCATTCTTTGTGGTAAATTTCATCATTACTTGTGATACTATGAGGTCCGAGTCTCCTTTTTCTCTCAGGTGAGCAACACCCTTGTCAATTGGTAAGTTTAAGCCCAAGATCAAAGCCTCGTATGCAACAATGTTGTTGGTGCAATGGTATTCTAGCCTATACGAGTGGTAAAAGGCTTTACCAGAAGGGGCTTTAAAGACAAATCCAACACCTGATCTAGAGCTTGAGTGATATCCATTAAATTATAAAGTACAAACTCCCTCGGATTCCTCAATGGTGTCAATATCTAACTTTCCTTCCTGGACAAACCAATTATTAATGTTGCTATCGATACATAAGAGTTGGTCACCAGGTTGATCGGGGTTTTCCACTGGGGAGCCTATGAAAGGTTCTTTGTGAAGGGTGAAGAATCCCCTTTTAGGGTGAGGGATGGTTATTTCAGACCCCTTTTTCCTGAAAAGTTCCGTCCAAGCACTTTATTAAACCCTTTTGGAGGATGATACCTAAATTGTTCAAAGTGTTTACAACCACTACATCAATAAAGAAAGGGGCACTAGGATAGGAGTCAAAGGAAACTTCTATATCCTTGATGATCCCTTTTGCGAAACCACCTTTGGTATTTGTTTGTGAAAGGCTCAAACCTATTCGATGCATCATCTCCTTCGTTATAAGGTTGGTTGTAGCATTTGGATGTAAAAAACAGTTACAGAGGATGGATCTATTGACTTGGAGGGTGGTGTAGAAAGGTGTGGTCTCATTGATTGTTGAAATAGCGTTGTCTACTTGGTGGATAAAAATAGGGAACTCTTCGAGAGGTTTGTGCTCAAAGTTTTGTGGTGGGAAATCTTCAAACTCTTCCTTCTTGTCTTGGGAAGGTTCAATTTCTATAGGGATTTCCTGAGGAAGGGAATCCTGTAAATGGGCATGGAAAAAGCTCCATTTCCTTTTAAGAGGTGTAGGTTCAACTTGAAAGACCTCTGGGAACTTGGGTTCAGTGATCAAATCATCACCAGGATCCAAAAGATCATTGCCAAGTGAGGGGTTGACTTGACAGATGTAGTCCTCAAATTCAAGATTCTTCTCAATATGATAAGCTAAGTCTTGTGCTTCTTCTAGGGTTGAGGGTGATCGGTCTCTGAGGGTGAATTGCAAGACCCCTTCAAGAGAGCTTAAGTAGTGTTTGAGTATTTCTTCTTTTGAGCCTATCTTTGGTCGAACCATTTTGAGGATAAGGTTGAACCTATCACTAGAATCCCTAACGCCTTCACAAGAACCTTTGTAAATGTTGAGGTACTGAGAGAAAAGATCCGGTGTGTGTTCATTATTACACCATCTTATTTTGAAAGCCTTTTCCAACTCTTCGGGATTTCTTATGCTTCCTTTTGGGCAAGCATCAATCCAAATGTTGGAATCCTCTACAAGAGAGATTGCGAAAAGTCTCATGAAAACATCTGGGTGTTATTGACTGGTTTGATTAAATTTGAAGGAATTAAAAAATTGGGCCCAATGTGAGTTACTGGAAAGCCCTTTTCCTGAGAAAAGTGGTAGCCAGGAATCGACGTTTTCAGGTAAGTCATGTAATCCACCTTGGATGTTTCTTAGGTCAAAAAAACAAAAGGTTTCTGAGTGGGATCATTTGCGTGGATTAGGTGGAGGGGTAGGGTTTGAAAGGGTGACAGTTGCCATGGTAGAGGGTTTGAGTACTATCACCCACTACAAGTTGTCATTGGTGGAGTTGCCAGATAATTTGCTTGAAAATATCAAAGAGGAAGGGAAAACACCCTACTGGAGTTGCCAGGTAATATTGTAAGATAAAGGCTGTAGAGGCAAGGATTACTGAAAAGTGTCATATGGGGAGAATTGACTCAGTATTCCCCGGCAATGACACCAAAATGTTATCACACTGTTTGTAGTTAGGATAAAAGGCTTGAGTCTTGTAGGTCAAACTCACTTAACAGGAACCTATCCCACCCAATGTCAGCACGATGGGAAGGTTCTTTCAAAACTTTGAATTAAAACCCTAAATTCACTAACCCTAGCCTAAGCTAACCTACTAACCCTAAGTGTTGTTATCATCCTTAACTATTTACATCATTGGTGCATCAAATGTTTTGTTTTATGAGCAATTGAATGGTAATTTAAGCATAAATTGAATCAAGTTTTGGTCTTTTACTTAGAATGTCATATTATCTCAATATTTATTGGTGAAGTGTTATAATTTTCATTGCTATTGATAAACATTGACTTCGTCAACATTTATTACCAAATTGCTTATATGTTATTCAGATATTCATCTATTTTATGAGGTACTTACCCATTGAAATATAACTTGAATATATTATTTGTTGTTGCATTGTTCTAGGAAGGTATATCTTTGGGGGTTTACTTTTAATTGGCCTTTGGTCGAACTATCTTCTTAGTGGCGACTTGTGAGGGGGAATCTATCCTGGGTTGACCTATTTTTGGTCAACCCTATCATGGTGACCAGTGGCGACAATGTTACCCACAAGTACTTTCACAAAAATGAGAAGGTTGGCTCATGATGAGACCCCCTTTCCTTTGGCCATGTAACCAAAGGTCACTGCCCTAGCGTGATAACCAACTAATGGAAATGTCATATTGCTAGGTTCCCATGGACCTAATAGGCTAGCTCGTGATGAGAACCCCTATCCTCTGGTTAGGTCTTGTTTTTTTATTTTTAGGGTCCCTCTTGTTTCTTGTTGAGAAGCCTTTTATTTCTTTCTTGGGGATCCCTAGGCGAAGCATCTTGAGGTTTTAATCTTAGGATTTTATCTTTTACCATCTTGCTTTTACCTTCTGGGCCTTTAGCCCCTTCTTCCAACTAGATAAGATGCAATCCTAAAATAGGTCAACCCAGTGCTTGGAAAAGTTGGATGGGACAAGTGAGTAGGAAACAAGATGGAAAAGTGAAGCTGTGAAGGGAGTGGACGATAGATTTTTAGCGACAACCCTATAATGATCCCAAGCCAAATCTTTTCTTGGAATCACTAAATACTACTGATCTATTAATGTGCAGGTATTTATTGAGTTATTGAGTGCATACAAGATTCATTAACACATGAAGATCACAATATATTCAAGATGTAGAAGCACAAGCAAAGATCTGACCTTTTTATTATGAGTAATGTAAGATCAATACAATAGATGGCCGATCTGGCATAAACCTCAGATGGTCGTACAAGAAATAGATATGAGCTTCCACAAAATGCTCCCAACAATACAAAATAAGCCTCCAAAGGCTACATATACAATGAATACTGAATCAAGTAGATCTGAGCCGTACTAATGCTCAACCTCCAAGCTGGGAAGTGCCACGCCCTTCTAGAATGTTGAAGCCCTCAATAATTTGTCCCTACTACCAAAGTGTCCAATCATCCTGAGAAATATGCCAAATGATAGACCGGGCAACTATAAGGACAACCCAGATGTTCAAATTCCCAAATCCACTCTCAAACCCTGTAGATCTGAATTCCTCCACTGAATGGTGCACCCCACTGGATGACTGAAACCCTAGCTGGTTCCACCCTGATGAAGGAGGCCTCCAAATGCTCTGAAACTCTCCAAAAATATAGATCGGGCTATGAGAATTTCGTGGGAGAAGTTTCAGACTCAGATCTCAAGCAGATCTCCCTAGATTTGATTTTTACTTAATCACAGGATGTCCCCTATGGCTCCAAGATGTCCCAATCTACAGACAAATGGTAGAATGATGATAACCCTCTAGAAAATCCCTCAAAATGATGGTCCTACCCTTGCAAAC
>JASDQU010221745.1:6438-17721 GCA_032191745.1 Picea mariana
AATGTATGGGGATGATAAAATATCTGGTAGTTACCCTGGCGCAGGTCCCGGTTAAGAGTATCCTGATGGATGTGATTATCGCAGATATCCCCCCTAACTATGGCATGTTGTTATCTAGGTCATGGGGAGCCAAGTTGGGGGGTTCTCTACAGTTGGACATGACATATGCCACAATCCCTGTGTTCAGTGGTCAGTTCACTTGGTTGTACAGAGAAACAAGATTAGCATATACAGTCAGTGACCCTCAAAACCCAAACAACTTCCCTATTTACATTGCGGACCAAGATCTGGGAAATTGTATCTTGTCTTTTGATGATGGTTTGGATGGTTGTCCAGAAGAAATCGATATAAAGAAAGAAGAGTCAAGTCACTTGATAGAGGATCTGTGTAACACCGAAGTCTGGAAAATGTATTTCGATGGTGCTTTATGTTCTGAAGGGGCAGGTGCGGGAGTGCTCTTAGTGGCTCCCGAAGGTAAATTCATTGTTCCTTTCTCCTACTGACTACAGTGGGACATAGATTACACTAACAACGTATGCAAATATGAAGCGTTGATCTTAGGATTAGAGGCTGCCAAAAAGCTAAATATAAGTAACTTGGAGGTTTATGGTGATGCAGAGCTAATAGTCAAACAAATAAACCGACAGTACCTAGCCAAGCATCCCAGACTAAGAACGTATAGAAATTGTGCTTGGGATCTCATGGAAAACTTTTTCTCATCTGTAAAGGTCCATTTTATCCCTCACGCGGAGAATCTACATGTTGATGCATTGGCAAAGGCAGCTTCAACCTTCTCTCCTCCCACGACCTTCAAACTGAAGTATCACATTGAAATCAGATACAAACCCTCTATACCAAACAATATCCGACACTGGCAGGTCTTTGAAGATGATGAACAAATTAAGAAATTTCTTGCAGCAGTGGGTGAGTTCTCCAAAACTCATGCAGACCAAGAGAATCAAAATGACCCGATGTGGATCATGCAAGAGGGGGAAGATCCTGAAACCTTCCGAGAAAAAATTGCAGATCATCGTATGTTGGTCCTTAAAAGAAACCAGATTTTGAAAGGCTTAATTCCTTTAGAAAGACTTTTTGATCAGAACGACGTACCTGTGAAATCCACTTTGCAGCCCCAACCAGAAGAAGTGGAGGACTGTGATATAGGAACTAAAAAAGAGTCTAGGGTAGTAAAGATATCCAAGTTCCTCCCTCCCGAAGTAAAAGTCAAGTACAAAGACCTACTCAGACAGTACAAAGATGTTTTCACCTGGTCTTACGATGAGCTAAGAATGTATGACACTTCCATAATTGATCACAAAATACCTTTGAAGCCTGGGGTCAAACCGTTTAGGCAAAAGCTTAGGCAAATTAACCCCATTTTGTTACCTGTGATTGAAAAGGAAGTTAAGAAGCTTTTATATGTGAAAATAATCGTACCCCTGAGATACTCAGACTGGGTGGCAAACCTGGTCCCGGTCAGGAAAAAGAATGGAGAAATCAGACTGTGTGTGGATTTTCGAAACTTAAATAAGTCTTCTCTCAAGGATAATTATTCGCTGCCCAAAATGGACCATGTCCTAGAAAAAGTAGTTGGAGCAAATCGAATGTCTATGATAGATGGGTTCTCTGGTTATAATCAAATCGCCATGAACGAACAAGACAGGGAAAAAACTGCTTTCACCACACCATGGGGTACATTCATGTATGGAAAAATTTCGTTTGGTTTGATGAATGCAGGGGCTACATTCCAGTGCGCTATGGACATCGCTTTTGTAGGAGAAAGAGACAAGTCTGTAGTCATTTACCTCGACGATTTGACGGTTTTCTCTAAAACCAATGAAGAACACTTGATCCATTTGAAACAGACTTTCGAAAAATGCCGCAGGTTTGGTCTATCTTTGAACCCAAAGAAATCACATTTCGCTATGCGAGAAGGTAAGCTTCTAGGCCATATCGTATCTAGAGATGGGATCAGGATTGATCCTAAGAGGATTGAAGCAATAGAAACTATAAATATTCCCAGAAATGTAAAAGAGATTCAATCTTTCTTAGCAACAATAAATTTTTTACGAAGGTTTATCCCCAATTTCGCTGAGATTGTCAAATTGATCACAGGAATGTTGAAGAAGGATAGCGGAGTAAATTGGACAATTGAGGCCAGAGCATCGTTCGCGCATTTTAAAAAATTCATAAGCGAGGCACCTGTGTTAGCAAGCCCAGATTATCTGAAAGATTTTCTTATCTTCTCGTTTGCCTCTGAGAATATTATCACCGCGATGCTCCTACAAAAGAATGAAGAAGGATTCAAACGGTCGATCATGTTTTTTAGCAAGAGCCTTAGAGATGCAAAACTGAAGTATGACATAATAGAAAAACAGGCGACTGCAATGGTAAAAGCGCTAAAGGCATTCAGAACTTATGTACTGCATTCAAAAATTATCGCGTGCATACCTACCAATTCTGTGAAAGATATATTGGTACATCCAGACAGTGACGGGAAAAGAGGGCGATGGCTTGCTAAAATCCAAGAATTCGATCTGGAAGTTAAACCGACCAAATTGATAAAAGGGCAAGGCCTGGCCAAACTCTTAGTGGAGTCAAATTTCAGAGCCCTTGATATCAATTGCATGCAGGAAAGCGACGAAGACACAGACCTAAATGAACTGAATGAAGAAACAAGTCCAAACCAGATCGAAGAGAAGTTCTTATCATCAGGCTGGTACAGAGACATAGTGTTTTACTTGTTAAACCTAAAATGCCCAGATGAACTATCATCGTCTAAATGCAGAACTTTAAAACTCCATGCAGTTAAATATTGTATAGCTGAAAGTTAGCTATATTGGAAGGATCCACTTGGGTTCCTGCTAGTCTGTTTAGTTGAATCAGAAACTCAACACGTTATAGACGAATTTCATAAGGGAGTCTGTGGGGGGAATCACGCATGGAGAGCTACAGCCTACAAGATCTTGAGGGCTGGGTACTACTGGTCAAAACTCTTTTCGGACGTCAATGCCAAAGTGCGTGCCTGCAACCCTTGTCAAATATTCGAAGGTAAACAAAATCTCCCTGCACTGCCTCTAGTTCCAGTCAAAGCTGAAGCCCCATTTCAACAATGGGGTCTAGACTTCATAGGGGAGATTAATCCCTATTCCAGTGCTCAACATAAGTGGATCTTAACATCTACGGATTATTTCACTAAGTGGGTGGAAGCCATTCCAACCAAAAGGGCAACAGACTCGGTAGTAATCGATTTCTTGGAAGACAATATTTTGTCAAGATTCAGTTGTCCCCGAAAGATAGTTACCAGCAATGCCCAGGCGTTTAAATCTATGGCTATGATCAGCTTTTGTCAGAGGTATAACATCGTTCTCGGCCATTCCATAGCATATTACCCCCAGGCGAACGGATTGGCTGAATCATCTAACAAGAGCCTGGTGAACATAATCAAGAAAGTATTGGATGAAAATAAAAGGTCTTGGCATGTGCACTTAAAATACACATTATGGGCAAACCGCATCAACACTAAAAGGTCTATCAGCATTTCATCGTTTCAAATGGTCTATGGGACAAATGTTGTTCTACCTATTAATCTAGCACTACCAGTGATGAATTTATGGTAGGATCAAAACAAAGAACCCATTCATGTAACCAAGAGAATTAATCAGTTGATTGAGGTTCAACAGCATAGAGTTGAAGTTGATGAAAAGATGCAGAAGTACTAGGATGAGATGAAAGAATTGTTCGACCGCAAAGCAAAGGATAGGGAATTTCACCCAGGTGATTTAGTGCTAAGATGGGATGCAAGAAAGGAGGAAGCAGCGAAGCATCGTAAATTTGACCACCTTTGGATTCCAGCTGCATATGAAACTAGCAGGAAAAGAAATTTGCAAGTCGGTGTCAGAAATAAATCGGCATAAAACAGGTGATACCTAAAGTAGTTTCATATTGTGCAAAGAAAGTGAAAGGAAAAGGTAAAAATGAGCTTTCTCAAAAACACATGTTATGAAAGATTGTTAAAGAAAACCGAGGTAACGCCATTCAAACTGCAATATCGGCTAAAATGTTAGATAACAGGATTGTTTCTTGGCTTGATAATTTTTGATTTAAAATAATTTGAATGATACACTCAATCTAAAAACAGTCAGTCAAAATTAACTATCCCCAAAGATATCTACAAGAGTCAGACTCGAATTGTTTGACCTCTATATTTTCAGTCAATAAATCGCTACCTGGCATCCTGTCTATCTTCGGGTCTAACTTTTAACAAGTCACCATCCTCCCATTTCACTACGAAGGGATAAAATTTTTTCGTTTTAAACCTTGTGAGTTTCAAAACAGAGCTTGGAAGGAAAGCAGGTCTTCACAACTACTCAATCCCCTGCTAAGCGAAGGAACGTTTAGAGTGATCCTAACTTTCCTAGGTTTTTCAACGGTATCGGAGGATTAAAGCTTGCTCAAATGGGATGCCCTTTAAAAGTTATTTTCCTTTTCTCCCTAAGAACGAATATGTTGTGAAGGTCAAGGGAAGGTTGGTACCAAGTAATCAAAGTAAGTTGACAGACCTCTAATGCAAAATATTACACAGATATCAGCCCTGATACAAATTGATTGCCCCCGTCTTCGTGCTCAAAAAAGTAAATTATAATACAGGTGGTGAAAGGAAATTCAGAAATGATTGCCCCCACCTAGTCCAAGAGATGATGAAAGGAAATTCAGAAATGATTTCCCTCATCTCAGCATTTAAATGCATAAATATATTCCGAAGTGGTGAAAGGAAATTCAGTAAAAGGGGCCAAATAACTTCACCAGGGTACTGAACAGGCTCGCTTGCAGTGAAGAAATGTATGAGATATCTATAAGGATGTTATACATGAATATCACTCTACTCTGGTAACCAATGCTTTCTAAAACCTGATCCACATCCCAAATTCAGATGGGACTCCACAATTAAAAACATATAATCTCATTCTTTTGATGCAAGCCGAGAGCCACAAGAGTTGTTGGGTCTCCTAGGGTTGTTTCGATTGTCTTAAAACATACCTAAATTTTGCAGGGGGGAAAAGAAAATTGTGAAAGGGACTACACTTGTGTTTGGAAAGAGTATCTGATTTTGAAAAAGCTTTTCAAGGTAAAGAACGGAGTCTTTTTCCCCCTTCGATCCTCTTTTCCTGGCAACCTTTCCGCCTGATTGAGTTTTTTACTCCATTTACCCAATATTGGCACGTGGTCTACTGTTCTTCCCGCATCACAGGAAGGCGGGATCCCTAGTTGGAGCCTATGTTGGAGTTGCCCTTGTTTTTTAGTCTGTCACAATTTTCATTTTGATGCTTGAAATCTAAAGATGGTTTTCTTTTTACCTCCGAGACATTGAGACCTCTAAAACTTTGTCACGTGAGAAGCGATGATTTTTTTTACTCTCGAAACAAGTCCTACCTTTCGTAAGAATGTTCCTTCTTTTTGTTCTACTTCAGGATCTTGCAGGACGGATACTATAACTCATGAATTCACATGTCCCGAGTCACGAAACAGCGAAGTCATTTTAAATTTTCACTCAAGACAGTAACAAGGGTAAAATGTTTTAACTCATGATTAGACGTCGTTGGGGTTTCATGCCTCGGCGTTCTCCAAACCCAAATTTTGATTGTCACAGCCCCGAGAGTCGAGAACACGAGGTCCTTTCTAGATAACCCATGTCAAGGATTAAAGGCAAAAAGCTAATCGTGGTAAAATTTGTTCTCGGCATTTCGCCACTCGGCACTATCTTTTTCGAAAGTTACGGCATCTAAACCCCGACTCACGAAGTCACGATGTAATTATAACATGATTAATTAATCACTTAATCCAAGATTATCTTCCCCTTAATTAAGTTTTGTTATCGCGATCTCGCGGTTTCGCGACTCGGCATACAAATCTCCCAGAAACTTATCTTCGAAGATCTGAGTCGCGATATGGAGAAAGTGATAATTATAAAATTAATCGAGCCTCAGATCGCGATTACCTTTTTATTAGCCAAAATCGCTCTTCGCAGTATCGAGCGTTAAAGACCCAAGATGTTAATGAAAAATCCTCGATATAACGAGTGGCAAGATATTGATTAACGTTGGCGAGATTGGATTAATTAAACTAAAACAAGACAGATCCCGCATTTCGATGCTTGCACGATTCACGAGGAAACCTTTTCACTCTGTACGCCAACTGACTTTGAAACCACCAAAATTTATGACATTAATGAAAAAATAGGGTAAATCTATGAATATAAGATCGGATTTTTACGGCAAAGATTTATTTCTAAATATGATTGGATAGGCTTGTTTTGAAAGGTACCGATTTTTCAAATATATGTAAGAGTTGTGTTTCATTATAACAAATGAATTTTCATAGCACACAGAGCTCATCACTTCTGAGTAAACTAACTTCTGTATGTATACGCAGTTCTATCGCAGAAGAGCTAAAACGCAAGCTTCAGCCATGGCTCCACGGAAAGCAACAAAGGCGAATGTTGAGGTTGCAGGACAAGGCTCAGACAATGTCTCTGATACTTCACCCCGAAGTGTCGACTCGGTCCCTAACTGGTCATTTGTTTCAGACATTCTGCAATCAGAATTGGTGGATTATTCCGACGACTCCAATGACAATGAAAGAGATGATATAAACACCAAGTACAAAATAGTCATCCAATCCGGAATGCACAGAGTAGCAGCCAGGCCACGGTTGCTTCCATATTATGACATGGTCCGATGGGCGTTGGATCATGTGGACATACCGATCAGGTGAGCGTGGGAATGGAGCAGGCTATATTGGCCGATAAAAATGAAATAGAGATGCTCAAAACTAAGCTTGAGCAAGCACAGTTGGTCGTCCGAGACGGTCGGATGCAAGCAAGCCAGCAGAGGGAATTGATTGAGCAACTGCAGGCTAGGGTGGAGATCGCCGAGAACAGAATGATAGACATCGGGATGTTCAAATCCCAGGTGATCGAGATTCGGAGTAGAATCTCTTCGGCACAGCAGAATTTGCTCGCCAAGGTGGGAGCGATCCGGGAAAACTGTCTGTTGGTAAATCAGGTTTCCGAGAATTTATCGGCCAGAGAAAGGGATGCAGGAGTAGCTCGGGTCGCCTTCCAGGAGGCGGTAATAGCCACGAACAATAGGGTTTCGGAGGGTGCTCCCAGATTCACCATTTCAGAGAAAACCCAAGGGAACATTCTGTTAAAGGAATGAGAGCATAACATCACCGAAGGCAAGCAACAAGCCGAAAAGATAACCAATTCCTTGGAGGAGGCCTTTAATTATATAGACGGTGAGTTGCTGGGCATTAACAGTGGAGGCAATGCCAAGGCATTGATGCAAATGAATGTGGAACAGATCTCACTTGATCTGAAGGAAAAGGAAGAAAGAGATTCAGCCGATATCTCTCAGATGACAATGGTGGACATAGTCCAAGTTGATAAGTGCATGATCAAACCTAATGCGCAACTATGTGCCATAGATATCATCGATGGACAGATGGAAGACAGGCTGCAATAGTTAGCCCGAGAATGTTACTTCTTCGAAGCCAGTTGTCAGGCAGAACCGTCTCGATTAATATCTCAGCTGGTCGAAAGATGTGTTGCCTGTACCGAGTCCTCGCGACGACCAACGCCTGGCACTAAGTGAAGACAGAGAAGGAGAAATGGAGTGATTTCTCTCCTCCCTGTGATAACCGAAATGTTGTGACTATTGAGATTCTACCTGATTTGTAAAATTGTATAAATATATCACAGAAAGAAATAAACAAGGTTGGACCTTTTTGTGTCGTTTGTAACAGATTTTTTTTCATTTGAGAGTTAATACAAGTAGATCTAAAGATTCTCAATTCTGTCACGATTGTGTTACAAGTTTTCTTCTTTGTATCTCATATTTCATTTCAATTCATATTCATAATTGATGTGCTTCGTTATACTTTAGTACGACCACTACTATAGCGAATGAATTTGGGTTTTCTGTAATTGTTTATTGTCTTTCCTCTGCACCAGCTATCAGTGGGTGTAAGACCAATCTGCATTTTTGGAATTCTACATATATTCTTTGTTACATCGATTATTTTCTTACATATTTTCCTCTTCCGTTTATTTCGTGAGATCTTCTCCTGGTAGGAACCTTACACTATAGACGGCTAAATGTTTTTCTCCCACCTCACACCTTTATTTAAATATAATACAATTACGGGAAAGAGCCTTTGATTTGCATCACTGTTTTATTCCTAAAACTGTAAAATCTCTTTTATACGACCAAATTGAGACAGCACTCAATCTCTCTCTGAAGTTTTTCCCCTTTTACTGTTCCTCCATGACTGTCCCTGTACCAACACAACCTAATATCCAACCCGGACTATCAGACCAAATGCACATTGCTTTAAACCTTTTCGACACAATCCTTAAAACTGCAACTAACCGGGTCGAACTTGAATGTTCATGGGCAGCCATTGAACAAGATATAACTATCCAGGAACAGTTGGAAGCTAGATAATGCCAACGTGGAAATATTCCCTAGTTTCCTTTACCGAAGGTTGACATTATCCTCTTCTCCACCTTTTACCCACTTCCGGATGCCTTGACACTGTACTTTTAAGCCTTAAGTACAGACTCAGGAACAACACCCTCCATCACCTTTCATAGCATTTGTGGTTTTCTCTTATCACATCCCCTCTTTCAGCAATCATGCAGCACATAACCATTTTCTATTAAAATAACAGAATTTACATTCATCGACCTTTTATACAAAGGTCCATCAAATCAAACATTCACACTTTTGGGTTTGCCATAGTTCCTTGGTCAATATAGTTATATTTACAGACCAGGGGAAACATGGTGTTACAATTCCCTCCCCCTTAAAGGAACATCATCCTCGATGTTCTATCTATCAACACGATATGTATGTACAGAAGTAAACAAAATTGGATATGCATGTCTCATGGCATCTTCCATTTCCCACGTAGCCTCATCTGGGCCAAAGTGTTTCCACTACACCTTGACCTGTGCAATGGTTCGGTTCCTGAGTGATGTTTACTTCCTGTCTAGTATACATTGGGGTTCTGGTAGGAATTCTCCCTCCGATTCCACCTGGATCACATACCAGTCAATTATATGATTAGCATCGTGTACATATTTCTTCAATAATAAAACATGGAAAACATTATGGGCCTTTACAGTGGGAGGAAGTGCTAGCCTATAGGCTACAGGTCCCACTCTATCTAAGACTTCAAAGGGTCCACAATACCGGGGTGCCAATTTGGCATAGGCTCCCATTCTCAGGGAACTCTTCCTGGGTCTAACTCTGAGATAGACATGGTCTCCAGTCTTGAACTCTCAGGGAGTTATTTTACTGTCGGCATAACTTTTCTATCTATCCTGAGCAATCTTCAGATTTTTCTTTATCTGAATTACTTGTTGTTCCATTTCTTTCAGCATGTCGGGTCCGATTGTAATTATGTCCACTAGATTATTCCAGCTGATTGGAATCTTGCACTGTCTACCATAGAGGACTTCAAAGGGGTGCATCTTCAAGGATTCCTGATAACCGTTGTTGTAGGAAAACTCTACCAATGGTAGGTATTCTTCCCACTTCTTAGCCTGATGCATTACATGCATCCTTAGCATGTCCTCTACTATTTGGTTCACTCTTTCTGTCTGTCCATCAGTTTGGGGGTGATAAGTTGTGCTAATAACAATTTTGTCTCCAAATTGACCATTAGGGATTTCCAAAAGTTAGAATTAAACTTGGTATCTCGATCAGATACAATTTCTTTGGGCATGCCATGTAGTCTAAATATCTCCTTCATGAAGATGTTGGCAATATCTATGGATTTGTAAGTTGATTTGACAGGAATGAAATGAGCAGACTTACTCAGTTTTTCCACCATGACCATGATGACATCGTTTTTCTTGGTTGACTTTGGTAATCCAGTGATGAAATCCATGGAGATGGTTTCCCATTTCCATTATGGGATCGACAGGGGATGTAATAATCATGTTGGATGTTGGTGCTCTACCTTAACTTGTTGTCATTCTAGGCACTTAGCTAGATAGTTATCTATGTCTTTCTTCAACCCATGCCAATAGATTTGTTTCCTAGTGGTCGTGATCATATTCTGATATCCTGGGTGACCAGTATATGGTCTCTTATGTAGTTCAACCATTATGAACCTCTTCAAGTCGTCACAGTTTGGAATATACAATATGTTTCTGTAAGTCAATAGCCCTTCCTCTAGCATCTGGTAGCCTTCATACTTCATCCCTATATCCTCTTGTCTTAGGTATGAGGTCACAATCCTGAAGAATGCATCTGTCTCTTATGCATTTCTGACTCTTTCCTTGACATCAATTTCACAGGTGCCTACTACTGCCAGATGAATCATTTTTATACTTCTGCTAAGGGAATCGTCCACCCTATTTTCCTTTCCTTTGATGTGTTTTATTTTGAAATCAAACTCACTAAGAAGATCCATCCACCTAGATTTCCTAGCATTGAGCCTTGGTTGATTAAACAGGTGCCTCAATCCACAATGGTCTATCATAAGCACAAATATCCCTCGCAGAAGGTAGTGCCTCCACATTTTTAAATCATGTACTATGGCAGCCAACTCTAGGTCATGCATCACATAATTGATCTCATGCTCATTTAATTTTTGGGACGCATAGAAAATTACACGTTCCTCTTGCATAAGGAATCCTCTAAGTCCTTCCTTGCAGGCATCTGTACACACGAGGAAATCACTATCCAGATCTGCAATCTTTAGCACGGGTGCATGGGTCAGGAGGTATTTCAGTTCCTAAAATCTTTCTTCACATTTTGATGTCCAAATGAATTTGATACCCTTTTTCTGAAGGGCAGTGATTGGGTAGCCAATCTTGGAAAATCCTTTTATGAACCTTCTATAGTATCCTGTTAGGCCCATGAAGGATATGATATCTAATACATCCTTCAGGGTAGGCCATTCCATAATAGATCTGATCTTATCGGGGTCCACTGCCACCCCTTCCTTAGAAATGACATGGCCTAAGTAATGGACTTGCTTTTGAAAGAAGTCTCACTTGCTAAACTTAGCGTAGAGTTTATGCTCTCTTAGTACTTGAAGTAAGAGTCTAAGATGTTCTTCGTGCTCCTCCCTTCTCTTGGAGTATATTAGGATATCATCAATGAAAACCAATACAAATTTGTCCAGAAATTTGTTGAGTACATTATTCATCAAGCACATAAAAGTGGCGGGGGCATTGGTTAACCCAAATGGCACCACCACGAATTC
>JASDQU010221746.1:0-16359 GCA_032191745.1 Picea mariana
GGCCCCTTTACTCCATATGTGAGTCTGGTCGGCAAGCTATCGTCAGCCTGCATCATCAACAATCGTGTCAGAACATGTCAACATCATATCATCATATCAAAGCAATATCATAGTAAATAATTCAACCCAAATAGCACACTCCCTGACTCAATCCGGAGTCCAAGGGGGTTCCACCGATGCCTCTGCATCCTCAAGCTCCGAAACCCTGCACACTCAATGAAACTGAGTCGGCAACACCTGTCTACATCAAAGTAGTAAAAACATCATGTCATCTATCATAACGCATCATAATCAAGGATAAATAGTTTAACATCATAAAAGTCCAGATCACTTGCAAGCAAGTGTCCTCAAAGAATAATCTTTCTCAGTGTGCCAGAGCGGGATGTTACAGTCACCGGATGAGTTTCAAAATGAGTTCACCAAAGAAAATGGAAAGGAAACGTCTCTTAGGTGGAGCTGTCAAGAAAGATAAGGGAAAGGCTTTGGGATATCTTACCAAAGTGTCATTAGGGTACAAAGGAGATTCAAAATCTTCCCTAGAAACCACACCAAAATGTTATAGTGCAAGTTGTAGGTTTGGAAAATACCGACCCAACCACAAATAAAGTGATAAAACTTTGGAATCCTACACCCAATGTCACCTCGATGTAGGTCCCACACATAAAGGGTGACTAGGTCACTCTAGGGAGGCGACCACGATGACCCTAGGGGGAATTGAGATGGAGATGGATAGATATGGAATTGGAGCCCATAGAGGTAAGGTATAAGTGGATTTAAATGTGTGTAATTAAGTCTTGGGAACATACAAGGGTTTCCAAGTATGTTGAGTGACCTGCAAATGGTGAAATACCTGCGCGAGACACGAGAAAAAACACTTTGCAATGATGTATGCTAGTTAGATTAGCAAGTTAAGATTTTTGTCCCTAATTTGTAGAAATAAATAAAAATATATATAATAAATAATATGGTACTATAATCTTGTCAATAAATTCTAGAGATCAAGTAGAAAATGCAAGAGAAAGACTAGTAAATGACTAGCTAAACTCAAGACAAAAAACCAATATTCTAGCATAAAAAGATAAGGTTATTGAAAACACTTTTCTGCAGAAAATTATATCACCCTTATGGCTGTAAAATTAGATTTGTTTCAGCAAGAAAATCAGCCACTGAAAATCCCTCAAACGTTTCCAAAAAGTGCACTAGACCAAGAAGAATAAGTGTGCAAACTTTGAGCAAAATCCAATGGTTGATAAGAGAGTTATTCAAGCAAATGAGTTAGGGTTTTTGCAACCCTAATGGCTGAAGATGCAATTTTATAACATAATAAATAAGTATCCCCTTGATGGGGATTCCCTATTGGCTATGAGGTTTTCAAGGCACAAGGAATACAATCCACTTTGCAAGAAGTAAAATTGACCAACAATCATGTTTCCCAATGCAATAATTTATTTCTCCAATGCAATAATAAATGACTAGTGCTATTAATTATTGGGTTAATGGGGTCATCAAAATAAATAGCTATAGAAGATACCTCCTTGTGGGTGAAATCCCTTTTACTTCCCAAGGCAAGTTTCTCGAGCTAGGGTTTAAGGTAAGAGGGTGTATGCCCTTATACTTCTCCTAGAAAACCCTTGTTTAAGTAATAAGATGAAGCATAAAATGATGAAGACTATGGTGGGGGTGTATGCCCTTATACTTCCCACCTAGATCCTATCACAATAACCTTGACTTGAAACAAATGATAGAATGAAAGTAAACACCATACCAGTTAAACCAAAAATGCCAAGATAATCCACCACAATAGAAAGAGACAAGCCTTCCAAGGTTAGTGCATCATTCCCATAAACCATAACATCAAGAGATAACCATAAAAAATATGCTAAAGAGACAAATTTTGCAAAGATAGCGAAAATTTCAGATCAATAATTCTCACAAAGAGGGAGAGTTATGTTAAAATGAGATCTTATGATGTCTTATTTATAGATAATGTCACTAAGGTGACTTGACCACAAATTAAGGGGTAAACCACAATACTAGGGGTCAAAAACCATAATATTTCCCCCTTTAATAAATTAATATTAAAAAAATCATCTAAAGTTTAACTTTTTCACAAATAAACCCTAATTTTACATGGACGTCTCCCCTTTAGGGGAAGTTTTTCCACCTAGAAGAAGTCAGTGGTGTTGGAGAAGCATGGGTAGGCCTACAATGGCCACATGTCAAGAATATAGACAACATCCTCATGGTGAAGAGCCTCTTCTCCTCAAAAAACCCATGTGTAAATGAGTGTCACCTCACTACCAAGTCCTAACCCCCCTAGATGATGTCATGCCTCTAGGAGTGATGTTTATCCTCTCTTAGGAAAAACGTTTTTCATGTGGGAGATAAGATATGTCATCCAAGTCAATCTCAAGGCCTTCCAAGTTTTATCTTTCTCATCTAGCATGCAGGCCCTTGACTTCCAATATGTGGGCTTATATCCCCATGGAAGCCCAAGCTAGGCTTGTTCTCCAAAAACTATCCACAAACTAGGTCCTGCAAAGACAAATGAGCACGCCCTCCAAGGATATCAAGTAATAACATTATGACAAGTGAATCCAATCAATATATGAGCCACTTAAGCATGTGCATCAAATATCACTATATCAAACAATTAATTTCTCAAGCACACTATGTGACTTTTCAAGATTGAATATGGGAGGGTTGATGAGGTGTCCTATTGGGTAGATCTTTCCCTAGCTTGAGGAAAGTTTTCAAGAGATACCTCTCTAAGCCATGTAAATTGTATGAAGTGGTTGGGGTCAAGACTCAATGGGCATAGGGCTCATGACATACAAGGGGTCATAGTGTCTCATTGATGGGTTCCTATGTAAAGGGTGTGTGGTGCCTTTGTCCGCAATGCACTTTTTCCAAGCCCATAAATTTCCTTTTATCTTTCTTTCTTTGTATTTTATTTCAATATAGAATAAGGAGAGGTTGAAATTCACTGCCCTAGAGTGGTGACCGGATGATGGAAATGTCACCCATAAATACCTAGTGTAAATGAGAAGGCTAGTGCATGATGAGACCCCCTTTCTCTTAGCCATGCAACTGATATCCATTACCCTGTTTTGGTGATGAGATGATGGTAATTTCATACCACTAGATATTCATGGACATGATAGGTGGGCTTGTGATGAGACCTCCTATCCTTCAACTAACATTTTAATAATTCTTTATTATATTGTGGGTACCCTTTACTCAAAGATAAGAATTTCACTGCTTTCTTGGGTGATCCCCAGGCAAAGCATCTGGAAGGTTTATACAAGTATTTTATATTTTACCCAACATCAATCCCTCTGGGCCTTTAGCCCATTCTTCCCATAGAATGAGGGAAAACCCCTTCTTGGGTCAATACACCCTAAAATCCCAAGAGATAAGGAAATAGAGGGGAATAATTATGGAAAGTGGTAACTATGGTCAGGAATGGTATGATGGCTCATTAAGGGAGTTCCTAGTAGAATACCCATCTGAAAGGAAGACCACTTGCTAGCGCACAATGTCAACCACCAAGGTGAAGTAGGGAAAAAGGCATAATGTCCAAGCATATATCATAAAATCTATAGAAATATAAGATACAACATACTTAATTGGCTTAAATATTGAAATGATTCTCACCATAAAACTGACTTGTACCTCATGTAGCAAGGCCCACTTCCTTCCGGAATCCAACGGATGTGGCGGATGCCATGTGGAATTATGTGGTCATCTTTGGTTGTGAGAGGGGTTTTCATATGTGAAAAAGGGTACTATTGGTCATGTATTCTCTCGACACTCCATATATGTAACCTGAGTGCCTCAAGACATAATCTCCTTAGTTTTCCAAAAAATGGGGATAACAAGTCACACGTGTGGAAGTGAGAGAAACAAATGCAATTGTTGGTGATAAAACCAAGGTTTCCATGCATGAGTCACTTCCACTAGTCTAACTAAGTGTAACTGACTTTGAACTGAAGAGGAGCCCCCTATTTTGTCGTGGAATATTCTCTAGAGTAGAGAATATTCTTATCTAAGGAAGTGTTCTCAACAGTGGACTATCAAAATTAGGAAAATACTTCTAGGTGAGTGTGTAATATCTCCAATACCCACTTTGAACACTACTAGGGTGTATATGATGAATGGGTCCTAACAACCAAGGACATTTTAGGTATCCATTGTACAATTCATATAAGAATAAAACAATGAAAAAATGAGGAAATAGGGAAAACCTCATGGGAAAAAACCCCCTCAAAATATAATTCATAAAAAAATGAGAAGGAACAAAAAGCAATTGCTAACTATGTCCTTCACTCCACGAAGACCTTGTAATTTTGCAAGTTTGTGCTCATTGAATACTTTTTTGAATATGTATATGTGTGCATGGATATAATGAAGTATATGCACCAGTGAGATGTCCACACATATCCACTTTCTCTTTTTGTTATAAATAATATCCAAATGAAGTTTGGATGAAACTTTGAAAATCATGTGCATGTTTCCAGAAAGATGTGGAAATTTTGTTGATTATAAAATTCTCATAAATTCACTTCCCAGACTTCATTTCGAACGAATTTTGTTTTTGAAATTGATTATTTTTCTAAAAGGAATTAAAATACCCAATTTGTTTCTGCAAATTTCGCTCAGAAAATGTCTGAATTGAATCTGATGTGCACGACCTCCTTTTTTGGCTCCTGAGACGCATGGATGATGCATGCATGTGGATTCTAAGATGCATGCATGGCACATGAAAAGTGTCTGCATATGACCCCTAAGATGCATGCATGATATATTCCACATGAAATTCAAAAAAAATGTGAAATGCAGTAGACATCATCTGCAATTAATGGAACAAAAATTTGTGGAGATACCTGTGTAGAAGGCTCTTCAAATTGAGAGGCTTGATATTCTGATGGATTTTATTCTAGATATATATTTTCAATATCTTACATGAAATATTCACAACATTCTTTATTCCTGAATAGAACCTTCAATCTGGTCCATAGTTCGTTTAGATTTGAGTCTCCTGATTCATCATATACTTGGTCGAGAATTTGAGGTGAAATAAACCAAAAGATACATCCTATGGACATATCTTGTTTATTGAGAAAGTCATTTTTCTCATCGAGAGAATCGGGATCTACTTCCATTGTCATAGTTATTTGGTACAAACCTTTGCATCTGAGTAGAAGAAGAATTTTTGGCTTCCACTCCAAATAGTTATGAGGTATGAAAAGTATTGCTGACAAATAATCCATCTTTTTTGTGTTCTTCAATCTTTAGTACTTGCAAATAAAGTGTTGGTGCACATTCTTCCTAGTATCCTGTGGGATATGATACCATGTATAATGTGGTGAGTACTTGCACAAGATATCTAGTAGAATAACAAACACAACTTGCAAAAGTGAGAAGACAAGAGACAAATGGGAGAGAAAATAATAGAAATGTATTAACCATATTCCACACTCAAAGAGTGAATAATTTACAATAGTTGTAGGCTACATGATTAACTAATGCACCACAGTAGTCATCTAGAGATATATATATGCTCACTGATAGAAACTGGAGTGAGCTTCCACCTATTCCTCATTAATTGATCCATGCAATCATATTTTAACGGAGTCACACGTGTGGAAGTGAGAGAAACACATACAACTTCTGGTGATAAAACCCAGGTTGCCATGCATGAATCACTTCCACTAGTCTAACTAAGTGTAATTGAGTGTAACTTATTCTGAAATGAAGAGGAGCCTTCTATTTTGTAGGGGAATATTCTCATCTAAGGAAGCGATCTCAACATTGGACTATCAAACTTAGGAAAATAATTCTAGGTGAGTGCGTAATATCTCCAACAATTTTGTGTCACAAAATTGTTTGATTGATAGTGGTGCTACAAATAACATCATTCCTTTGTCATTCATGCAAGCACTTGGGATGGAATGTATGAGGCACTATGAGACTGGTGAAAGAATTTATACTATTGACTTAAGAAAAGTCCCAGCTTATGGGGAAATAAAATATTTTTATGCTTGGATAATTGTGGCTCCTCATATCACAATTGTATTCACTATTGTAGTGGTAGAACTTTCTCTAGAATATGGAGTTTTTCTTGGTGGAGATTGGTTCTCGATGATTGGAGTTTATATAATGAATGATGTGTTGGAAATAGTGGTATGATATTGTCATTGATGTCAACAGGGTGCAGAAGAATCCATTATAAACCGAAATCTCAGAATGAAGAATGTTAATCGAAGCTCAAAATAGATGGCACATTTGAAAAAACATAGGAGACAGAGTTCTATGAGTAAATAGATCATTTTGTAAAGAATTTAGTTACATGAACCGTTCATTCTTAGTTTGAGACAATCCAGGATCATTAGATTGAGGTAAAGTCATAGGTTGGGAAGGATTAAATGTCAAATGTTAGATATGAAGAAGTATCATTATGGACCATTGGATCAAGTAGTGGATAAATAACTTCATCACTTCGCCACTTCAACAATTATTGGAGACAAGAAAGAATCCATGAAATCTTGAAGTCAAGAAATAATTCCAACCGTCGATCAGGAAGGAGCTTTGGAGGATTTCCTAGCCGTTAGATCCATATTTGATCTATAATTAAGCGTTGACCGTCGATCTAGAATGGAAATGTTGAACCGTCAGATCACACTAAAGGAAATATGGTGGTAAACTATTGACCACTCCAGCGAAAAGGGGACTGAAACATGTAAGTTTACTCGAAGGTTGAAGCCTCGAAGTTGCGAAGTCGCGTCAACCATCGGATCATAGGAAGTGCAGGGAAATCATGTCAACCATTGATATGGAATGAATATTTAAACTATTAGATCACACTAAAAGAAACAAGGTGTTCAACTCAGACATTGACCTACTCCGATGATAAGAAACTCAGATAAACCAAGAAATCCCAAACTCCGGAGCCACAAAGTTAACAGAAGTTGTTGATCAAGAAAAGAAAAGATATACAGTGATAGATCTACTCGAAACTTCAAAAATGATCAAAGGATATTTTAAAAGTGCCAAAAATCCCGAAGCCATGAAGTACCAAATCCATGAAGTGTAAATCCATGACCTAGGAGGGAGACATGTGGAAAAATACAAATATGACACGTGGCCCAATCGACTAGTAACAAGTGTCACAGTATATTTTTCACATTAGGTATAATAAAGTCACAAATCAAGGTGACATGTGGCAGCCAGTGTCACGTCAATAGTGACATCAACAAGCCACGTCACTACAGGACTACATCCTCCGGGGATATCCAACTTCTCTTACCAGCTAAAATATTTGAAGCATCGAAGACCAAAGTTACAAATTAATGTTTGGCCATTGATATAAGATCCTACAAAATATTTCTTGACCGTCTGATCAAGTACAGTGGAAGGATAGAGTAAGGGTGAATCACTAAGTAAGATTAATCATTGATCTACTTCAGGAGCATTCTTGACCATTGATCAAGCATAGTGGAATGATAGTGTAACCATAGGTGTTAACCGAAAACAAGCGATCACCAAAATTCTATGACTTATTCGTTAGGTAAACCTCCAAAGGGATTTCTCTATTCCAGAGTCTTGGAGCCACGAATAGATGAAGTCCCGAAGTGAACAAGAACCATTCATCTCAACTCCTAATTAAGTCCTAACCGTCGATTTTTTTGAAGCCTCTAGATAAGCCAAGACCATCAATCTAACAAAAGATTAAATATTGATTGTATGATTTACTAGTAAATACAATATACGCACTTCAGTGAAATGTACTCCAGAAGGATTGAATGACTGCAAAGGTAGGAAGTCCTGAAGGATGAAGTACCAGAGAACCCGGTTCCATCACGGGTCACATGATAAGGTAAAGAAGCTAAAGGGTCTAGAATTAAATAATCCATAGCACGTTTGAATACGGTCCCACGTAGAATAATAGGGGTGGAAGAAGAAAGATCTAATAAAAAATTGGATGGAATGAATAAGCTCGTGGTTTCGAGCTCACGGTCATAAAAATTTTGGTTGAAGGGAGTGCCTATTGATTAAGAATCGAATTCACAACAATTCGATATCTGTAGACTAATGAATCGATACATAGTCATGATTAAATAAGAGTTAAATCATAAGCATTATGAATAAAGAATAAAATGGAAAAATGATATTATTTAAAGTTTAATATTATCATTTAAAGGAAGAGGTGCAGTGGTTCAAAGTTCAAATAAAGGGACACAATGTTTCAAATCTCACACCAGTTGGAAGACTATATAAACAAGAAAGAATGGTGAGAAGAAAGTGTCTCTATAGTCCACATTAGAAGATCAAAAGAAGAATCAGACTCCAAGAAGGAAAGTTGAAGATACTTATACAATGAGGGTGGAAGGGAGGAGCAAAGAANATTTGTAAAGGTAATGCATTACTAAGTAAAGTGTGAAAACAAGAGAGTTGGTGCTTCCTAGGGTTGGTTCCCCAAAGACAATGGAGTTGGTGCTTCCTAGGGTTGGTTCCCTAAAGAAAAGGGATTTTGTGCTTTCTAGGGTTGGTGCCCTAAAAATAAGGGAGTTGGTGCTTCCTAGGGTTGGTGCCCTAAAACAAGGGAGTTGGTGCTTCCTAGGTTTTGTGACCTAAAGAAGGGGATTTGTGTCTCCAATATTCAGTGCTCTAAAGAGGATTAGTGTCCTTCACAAACACACGATTATTCTTTATAAACTTTGTAATGCTTGTTGAAGTATACTTTTATAATTGATTGTTTAAATACAAATTCCATTGTTGATGAATATTGATGATAATTAGAATAAAAAATTAATTGCTAATTGTTTAAAAAGGTAATACTTATTCACACCCCCCCCCTCTCAGTATTTCCAACAATTGGTATCAAAGAAAGTACTTTCAATATAGTCTAATAACTGGAAGGTAGATCCTGAAATAAATGGATCAACAAGAGGGAATGTCTTCCAACAAAGAACCATTGTTTAATGGAAGTGGTTATTCTTTCTGGAAAATAAGAATGAAAATATACATGTTGGCTCTTGGTTTTGATGTTTGGCAATCTGTAGTAGATGGTTACACTGCACCAGCTTCTCCACCCAAAGATACTAGAGGAAAGAAGATTTCCAATGACAACTCAAGAGCAGTCAATGACATTCTAGGAGGATTAACAAATCCTATATTTGTAAAGGTAATGCATTGTAATTCATCTAAAGAGATTTGGAAAAACTAGAGGTTATATATTAAGGAGATAACAAAGTCAAGGAAGCCAAACTACAAATCTACAGAGCTTATTTTGAAAATTTGAAAATGAAAGAAGAAGAGAACATTGTCGAATACCTTCATAGGGTAGATGAGGTAGTTAACTCAATCAGAGCAGCATGACAAGAAATTTTAGATAAACCTATTGTACAAGAGATCTTAAGGTCATTTCCTATGAGATATAATGCCAAAATTTCCACAATTGAAGATAGACCAGAACTTGACAAACTCTCAATAGATCAGCTCCATGGAATTCTTACAGCATATGAGATGAGAATAGGGAATGAAAAACCATCAAAAGAAGAAACAACATTTAAGGAATCTAAAGAAAAGAAGAAATAAGAACATATGTCTAATGAAGATCAATCAAACATGTCATATGTAGAAGAGGCCAGCTTTATAAAGAAACTCCAAAAAGGATTTGGAAATTATAAAGGAAAGTTACCCTTCAAATGTTTTAACTATGGTAGAATCAGACACTTTGCTAACAAATGTCCCTATCCCAAGTAGGAAGATAATGATGATGAATAATCCCACAACTAGAAAAACCAATACAAGAAGAAATTTTATAAGAAAAGGAAAAACTTCTACTCCAAAGAAAACATCAACTCTGCATACGTGAGTGAAGATGAAGATTCAAAGATTCTATTTATGGGAATGAATACTCAAAAGAATAATATGGATAATGAATAAAAAAATGTAAGTGAAGGTGAAGTATATCTATAAGCTTAACTTATTAGTTCTCTCGAGGAACTAAGAATGTATAAAAAGAAGAACAAGCTACTTAGGACACAACTTCAATAATTTTAAGAATCACATCAATTAAGAGAAATAGATTCATCAAGAACCATCAAAGAATCAGAGCAGATCGTCAATGATTTGAAGTCCCAGCTCTTGGAAGATAAAAGAATTGAAGAATTCATTTTAAAACAACTTAATGATAGATACCAAGTATGTGAGAAGATAGAAGCCGAGATTGAGCTCCTAAAAGGTGAACTTGAGAAAGAAAAAAAGGGATCAAATTTTGAAAATGGTTCAAATATCTTGGATGAAATTCTCAGTATTCAGAGGTCACCAAATAGCAAGACTAGTTTGGGATATACCCAAGACTCAACTTCTACATCACAAGGATCTGTCAAAAGACCAATCAGTTATGAAGATGCTCTTAAAATCCACTTAATAAGAGAAGATAATAAGGAAAGGATGATTCCATTGGAGATCGCCCCAAATAAACATAAATTAACATACCCTACTAAAGAAAAAGATGACAAGAAGAATACAATCACCATAAGAAATCCCTCTAACAAATATCAATATATATTCCTTGGATATTGTTATTCCTGCAATAATTTTGGACACAAAGTAGTACATTGTAAATCCTATAGAAGGCACAATCCAAAAAATGTCCAAAGAAGTCAGAAGTTCAATACAGATAAAAGAAACTATAATTCATTCTCTCCATTACAAGATTACAATATGGAATGCCTCAATGTAATAACTATGGACATGAAGCTAGTGAATGCATATTTTCAAAGTATGTCAAAGAGATAAATATTCCCAACAATAAAAAAGTATGGAAGAAAAAGAAAGTAGAGAAAACAGAGTGTAAAGTAGCTATGCATGCCAAAAACAAAGTATTTCAATGGTATATAGATACTAGATGTTCTAAACACATGACTGGACATAAAAGCAAATTTCTGAAGTTAACGAAGAAAGAAAAAGGAAAAGTCACCTTTGGAAATAATGTGTCAGCCAAGATACTTGGAAAAGGCACTGTTAGCCTAGGGAATAACAAGGCCAAAGTAGAAAATGTACTTTTAGTAGAAAATATTAATCCTAATCTCCTAAGTGTAAGTCAAACATGTGATCAAGGTCACATACATACCTTTGATTCTCATGAATGTGAGATAAGAAGAGAATATACAAGAATCTAGTGGCAGTTGCACCAAGAACATCCAACAATGTGTACATCCTTGACATGGAAAGAGAAGAAAAATGTTGTTTAGGTCAAGAAGATGAAAGTTGGCTATGGTATAGAAGGTTGGGAAATATAAGCTTTGAAAACTTAATCAAATCCAATAATAATGAGGCAGTAAGGGATCTTCCAAAGGTTATAAAGCCTTCAAATCCTATGTGTAGAACATTGTTAAATAGGGAAGAAGACAAAAGTTAGTTTCATAACAAAAGAACATTCTACAACAAAACCATTAGAACTTATTCACACAGATATATGTGGACCTACCAGAACTAAAAGTATTTATGGTGAACATTATTTTATATTGATCATTGATTATTACACAAGAATAACCTGGGTATACTTTCTAAAAGAAAAATCAGAAGCCTTTGAGAAGTTTAAAACATACAAAGTCCTTGTAGAGAATGAAACTGATCTCAAAATTAAATGTTTGAGATCATACAATGTAGGAGAATTCACCTCTAAAGATTTCATTGAATTCTGTGAAAATCATGGCATCAAAAGACAATTTTCAGCTCCCAGGACTCCTCAACAAAATGGAGTGGTGGAAAGAAAAAACAGAACAGTTCAAGAAGCTGGAAGAACCATGTTAAATGAAGCCAAGCTTACAAAGAAATTATGGAGAGATGGAATATACACATCAATGCACATACTTAATCGAGCTCAATTGAGACCCAACCATGACAAAGCTCCTTATGAACTATGGTTTGGTAGGCCAACATCTAAAAAACACTTTAGAAGTTTTGGAAGTAAATGTTACATTAAGAATGATGAGGATAATATAGGGAAATTTGACCCAAGATCAGATGAAGGCATATTTACAGGATATTCACCTAACAAAAAGGTTTATAGATGTTATAACCTAATACTACATAAGATGGTGGAAAGTTCTAATGTAAAGATAGATGATCTAAAGTTGAGACAAACATAACCCATAACATATCAACATATGATAATAAAAGTGATGGAAAATATAATAATGAAGAAGTTGATGAAGAACGTCAAGAAAATAAACCCCACACTGATGATGAAGATGACGAAAAAACACCCTTTAGAAAAGCCCAATCAAAAAGTGTTTAGAAGAATCATCCTGAAAGTCAGATTATTGCAGATAAAAATGCAGGAGTGGAAACAAGAAGGAAACTCATATTTGACTCAGAAAAAGAAATGTTATCTCTGATAGAACCTAAATCATTTAAAGAAGCCAACAAAAGTAAATATTGGATAAAAGAAATGGATGAATAACTAGACCAAATAGATAAGAACCAGACTTGGGAACTAGTTCCAATACCCAAGGAAAATAATGTGGTAGGAACCAAGTGGATCTTCAGGAACAAACTAAATGAAAATGGGGATATTATAAATAACAAAGCCATATTATTTTGAAAAGGATATTCCCAATTGGAAGGTATTGATTTTAAGGAGACTTTTGCTCCAGTAGAAAGACTTGAGGCCATCGGAATGTTCTTGGCATTTGCATGCTTCAGAAATTACAAAATCTATTAGATGGATGTCAAATCAACAGTCCTCAATGGAACAATAGAATAAGAAGTATATGTTGAGAAACCAAAAGGATTCATGTTAACAGAAAATCAGGACTATGTGTGAAAGCTAAAAAAGGACTTGTATGGTCTTAAACAAGCCCCCAGAGCATGGTTCTCAAGGCTTGATCAGTACCTGCAAAAACAAGGATATAAGAGAGGGACTATTGACATCAACTTATACATAAAAATTGAGGATCAAAACATGATTATTGTGGTGGTATATGTAGATGAAATCATATTTCGAAGTAATCTTACTATACTAAGAAGAAAGTTTGCAACCAAAATGCAAGAAGAATTTGAAATGCCTATGCTGGGAGAACTGTCCTTCTTCTTAGGTTTACAAGTAACTCAAACAGAAAAAGGAATATCCATTTCCCAAGACAAATATATCAAGGAAATTCTAAAGAAATTCCAAATGGAATATAGTAAACCTATGAGTACTCCCATGGTCACTGGATGTAAACTAAGCCTAGAATATGACTCACCAAAAGTTGACCAAACGATGTACAGATCAATGGTTGGAAGTCTGCTCTATTCAACAACAACAAGACCTGACATCATGCAGGTTGTAGGAATCATGGGGAGATTTCAATCTGCACCTAAAAAAACTCACTTAAAAACAATAAAGAGAATATTCATATATCTTAAAGGCACCTTAGAACTTGGATTATGGTATCCAAAAGATAAAGACTTCAATCTAACTGCATACACTGATGCAGATTGGGCCAGTATTATAGATGATAAGAAAAGCACCAGTGGGGGAGCATTTTTTTAGGAAAATTTCTGGTAGCATGGCTAAGTAAGAAACAAACATCCACATCACTATCCACAACAGAGGAAGAATACATTGTTGTTGCATCCTATTGCACGCAAGTTCTTTAGATGAAACAAATATTAGAAGATTTACAAATAAGATAAAATGATCCCATTACTATTAATTGTGATAACACTAATGCCATAAGTATCTCTAAAAATACAGCAATGCATTCTAAAACCAAACACATCCAAATCAAATACAATTTCTTAATATATCAGGTTAGTAAAAAAGTGGTTAAAATAGTGTATGTAGACACCAAAGAACAAATTTCAAACATATTCACAAAACCTTTTCCCATAAGTACCTTTGAAAATATTCAACAAAAATTGGGAGTAATTCACATACCTCACTAAAACCACAAAAGTCGCATCAGAAGAAAAGGGGCACATGGTCAAGGGGAGAATTGCCACAGGGGGAGCAAAGAAAGATCCCCTCTTTCATTGTTTTCAAAGGGGGAGGAAATTGATAAGCAACATAAATAAAAATATTTCAGAGAAAATGTTTCCATCAATTCCAAAAGGGGATAATGTTGGACAGAGTGGTATGATATTGTCATTAATGTCAACAGGGTGCAGAAGAATCCAGTATAAACCCAAAGGTTAGAAGGAAGAATGTTAATAGAAGCTCAGAAGATGACACATTTGAAATAACATAGGAGATAGAGTTCTATCAGTAAAAAAATACTTTTGTAAAGAATTGATTTACAGGAACCATTCATTCTTAGTTTGGGACAATCCAATATCGTTAGATCAAGGTAAAGTCACAGGTTGGGAAGGATTAAATCTCAACCATCATATTTGAAGCAATAGCATTATGGATGGTTGGATCAAGTAGAGGATAAATAAATTCGGCACTTCGCCACTTCAACAATTACTGGAGATAAGAAATAATCCACGAAATCGCAAAGTCATAAAATAAATCCAACCGTCGATCATGAAGGAGATTCATATGGTTTCCCAACTATTAGATCAAGATTTGATCTAGAATTAAGCGTTGACCGTCGATCTGGAATGGAAATGTTGAAACATCATATCACACTAAAGGAAATAAGGTGGTTAGCTCCGACGTTGACCACTCTGGTGAAAAGGATTCTAAAACATGTAAGTTTACCTGAAGGACGAAGCCCTGAAGTTGTGAACTCCTGTTGACCATCAGATTAGAGGAAAAGCAAGGAAATATTGTCAACTATTGATCTAGAATGAATATTGAAACCATTAGATTTCACTAAAAGGAATAAGGTGGTCAACTCTAGCATTGACCTACTACGGTGATAATAATCTTAAATAAACCAAGAAATCCCAAACTTTGGAGACCCAGAGTTAACAAAAGTTGTCAATCAAGACAAGAAAAGATCTATAGTGATAGATATATTTGACACTTAAAAAATTATCGAAGGATGGTATAAAAGTTACAAAACTCTCAAACCCACGAAGTATCGAAGCCACAAAGTGTAAATACATGATCTAGAAGGGGTACATGTGGTAGAAGACAAATATGACACATGGCCCAATCGGCTAGTGACAAGTATCAAGGTATAGTTGGCACATTAGGTATATGAAAGTCACGAATCAAGGTGACACGTTGCAGACACTCAACTATTTACATGTCAACAGTGACTTCAACAAGCCACGTCACTCTAGGACTACATCCTCTTGGGATATCCATCTTCTCCTACCAACTAAAATATTTGAAGCGTCGAAGGCCGAAGTCACAAATTAATGTTCAGCCATTGATTTAAGATCCTATGGAATATTTATTGATCATCTGATTGAGTACATTGGAAGGATAGAGTAAGTGTGAATCACTAAGTAACGCTAACATTTGATGTACTTCGTGAGCATTCTAGACCATTGGTCAAGTAGAGTGGAAGGATAGCGTAAGCGGAAGTGTTAACCGACAACAAGCAGCCACCTCCATTCTATGCCTTATTTGGTAGGTAAAACTCTGAAATGATTGCTATACTCCAGAGTCTTGGAGCCACGAATAGCCAAAGTCCTAGAGTGAACGATAACCATTCATCTCAACTCCTGATTAAGTCTTGACCATCGATTTGTTTGAATCCTCTAGATAAGCCAAGATCGTCCATCTAACGGGAGATTAAACATTGACCATCTGATCTACTAGTGAATATAGTATACACACTTCGGTGAAATGTACTCTGGGAAGATTGAATGACTACGAAGGCTTGAAGTACCAAAGGAAGAAGTACCGGAGAACCTAGTTCCAACATCGATCACATGATAAGGTAAAGAACCTAAAGGGGATAGAAGTAAATAATCCCTCAAACGTTTGAATACGGTCCCACATAGAAGAATAGGGTGGAAGAATAAAGCGGTAATAAAAAAATGATTGGAATGCATAAGCTTGTGGTTTAGAGCTCACAGTCACATGAATTTTGGTTGAAGGAAGCGCTTATTGATTAAGATTTGAATTCACAACAATTCGAGATTTGTAGACTAATGAACCAATACACAGTCATGATTAAAGAAGAGTGAAATCATAAGCTTTATGAGTAAATAATAAAAAGGAAAAATGATATTTTTGCAAGTTTAATATTATCATTTTAATGAAGAGGTGCAATGGTTCAAAGTTCAAATAAAGGTACACAATGCTTCAAATCTCACACAAGTTGGAAGAATATATAAACAAGAAATAATGGTGAGAAGAAAGTGTCTCTAGTACCCATATCAGAAGATCAAAAACATAATCATAGTCCAATAAGGAAAGCTGAAGATACTTATGTAGTGAGGGTGAAAGGGAGGAGC
>JASDQU010221749.1:552-17962 GCA_032191745.1 Picea mariana
ATCATTCATCCGCACAATCATCAACAACAACAACAACCACAAAACATAACATAACTAATACTACTAATTGATACTTTATTATCTATATTTATACATTTCGGGCTCTTCATCCTTTTTCAGAATATTACCAAAACCCTAACCCTTCTTATGTTAGGTATTTCTCCCATGCGCATGTTATTCTTCCTTTAGCTGTCACTTTCCTTGTG
Source organism: Picea mariana (assembly GCA_032191745.1). NCBI lineage: Eukaryota > Viridiplantae > Streptophyta > Pinopsida > Pinales > Pinaceae > Picea > Picea mariana. The sequence goes on from JASDQU010221749.1 coordinate 759, forward strand.
CACGCTTTCTTGCATGCACACATGTTGTTCTTTTGCCAGTTGTTATTTCAGTTTTTTGCATGCTTTCTTTCCCATGATTGTTATTATTTCCCCTTCGTCCTGGTCCCAACAGGCCCCCAACATTGACATGTGACTCGTCATGAGTAACCTAATTGCTCTATGCTTCCTCGATCTCCTTGGTGATCATCTGGAACTGTTCCTACAACTCTTTCACTTTTTTCAATGCCTGCACAGTTTTCTCCTTGATGATGTCGACTGTATGAGCTTCCACTTCCTCGCTCATCAATCCTGGGCATTCTAGTTGATTATGTGTTGTCTGTTTTCTGGCTTCTTCTACCTATGCGAGTATTTCTGCTACCTGTTCCTACAACGGTTCTATTTGAGCCTAACGCTCTTGTTTCTTTGTTTGCGCAGTGATAAGTTCTGCCTGTATCTTCTTCAACTCTTGCGTTCCCTTGAATCGGTCTGGAATTGGTATGATATTTTGTCGCTACTAGAGTTCTTGGATCATTACGTTGATCCTCTCCTCCTCCTTGTCCAAGTGTTGGACTTGTGGATCCTCTTCCAGCCTTGTCTAAAGTTGCACTGCTTTATCCAGCAAGTCGGTTGCCGTACTAACCTGTTTTCCTAGCTCCTGTAGTTTCATTGCTACTTCCTGCTTCCATTGCTCCTTCACTGCTAGTGGAGTTGTTGGTATAATCTGTCTGTGGAGAGTATCGATCTCCTTCTGATACTGATCAATCGCCTGTGCAATTTTTCCAATATTCTCTGTGGTTGGGAGTTCATTTCCTTGTGTAGTAGCTGGGAGTTTCCCAAAAATTTCTTCCACTCTGCGTTCCAGCTCATTTATGTGTTCTTTCTCCTCCTGAGTCTCATATTTGGCCTGTGCACAAACTGTTTTCAGTGCTTCATGCTTCTTTATTACTTGTTTTAGCTCAACTAAGTTTTTATGTGTTGGATACTGCATCTCATGGTCGATGCTAACCTGTAGTTTGTATAATGATTTTCATGGCATCTGTGTCAGGATCAATTGGATATGATCCAAATCCTTCAGTGGTGTTTGTCCCACAATTTCATTCATTCACAACATGCTAGGATTTATATAGACTATGGAATGTGCATGCAGTATAGGAAGAACTGGGCCACGTTCTTCTACCTCCACCCTTTCTGTGGTCTATGTGGTCGATGGCTCTATGTCTCTACTACTACTTGTGATCTGGGCTTCCCCGAATTTCTTAAGGAGATGTCCCATTTATGTCGGTTCCTTCTGCAGTTTATCCTTGTGGTGCGCGACATGATCAAAATATTTTGCGACGCAATCTTGGACCATCTTGGAAATCATCTCTCCATCATCCTCCATGATTGTGTAGTCTGGTGGTAGTCGTTGTGCCTTCATTTTCTTGCGTGCACCTATGTCCTGTACCGTTGGTCTCTTAGCTCCCCCTGGTTCTTGTGTGATGGGGTTCGATGCAGTTTCCTGTGCTTCCTCAGCCGGTTTCCTCTGTCCATTGGTAGGATGCGTGGTTTTTTTCCTCCCCTTTTGAGTCCCTGGCTACTCTGAGCCGCCATATACCTGAGTTGACTTGGTTTGGCCTTTTCTTCATCTCTTGGGTACTGGGATTTGTGGAGGTTGTGTCTTTTCCTGCAAAGCCCCTCCTTCTGCTGTTTGTCTCGGTACTACTCTGGGTATGGTTGGAATCCTCCATTCATCAAGCCACTCGATGATGATCATGTCGATATCACCCTCAGTGATGCAGTAGTGCATCTGTAGCCACTGTTTATCCAGGTCCTGCCTTGGTTGTATCCACATGGCTTGTCACCTAGCCCAGAAATTAGTGATGCCCCTATATCCTGTGACAGCCTCTAGTGTTATTCTCCATGCTCAGATGATGGCTTCATGTATATCTTATAGATAATCTTTGAATACAATTCCATTCTCCCTCTTATTCTTGGCTAGTGTCTTGGATCTTAGGATGTGATATCTTTCTCCTCCTGGTTATGATGTGGTATCAAAGACAGCGTATTCTAGTTATCGTCGTCCCATGAAAGCTATGAGAGTGATAATCCATGAGTAATGAAATTATGTACCTGTGTCCTGCACGTCTTTGCAGTCTACTTGGAACAATCTTGATAGGTATGGCATCCAACTTATGAAGGTGCCTTCTGCGCACTGAGCTGTAACAACAATGACTCATGTCGGTACTTCATCTTTGCGGCATTTTCGTAGCAGTTTGCAAGCTAAGATTTTTGCACCCAATTGTGTCGCGACATTGTTGATCCATCTAATTATAATTCCCCTTGTTCCCTTGTCGGTGCCATATCTCTTCTTCATCTCTTCTTCCAATGTTTTTTCCTTGGACTTATTGTCCAAAATCAGCGCAAGATCCATACCCCCAGTGGGTAGGCCTATTATCTGCATGATAAGTTGGATAGTTATGGGGACGGGTTTGTCCAACCATATATCCCCTCCATGCGTAACTGATAACAGTTTCTTGATCCATGTTGTCGCATATTGGCCTCTGCCAAAGTTTGGTATCTTCAGCAACCCTAGAATTCCTATTATGTCCAGTCCAGTGGCCCATTGGTGTGGCTGAGTGATGGTTTCTCTGAGTTGGTTCACGACTATTTTCTGCATAAAGACCTATGGTGCAAGCTCTAGATATTTGGTTTCATCTGCTACATCATGGTCAGAATACTTGAGCTTCTCGACGTGACCTAATAGTTATGGGTCCACCTGTACTCCCTCTTGTATGCAAGGTAGCACAATCTCTGTAGCCGATTTCTTTCGAGGTGAGCTCAGTATCTGAATTTGGTCCTCCTACTGCAATGGTTGGCTTAAGGTTCCAGCAACTTCTGGTTGCTCCTTTTCCATCCATTCTGCCCAAGCTGTGGCCATTTCACCTGTCGACTGGGTCGAAAAAAAATATGGGATGGGTATTTGTGGAACATCTGGTTGCACTACTGCATCTGGGTTTTGTTCTCTTCTATTGCCTCCTACAACTGCTTCGGTGTTTTTTGGTGGTATTTCCTAGTGGGTTTATTCTTATTTTTACTGAGGCTCGTGTGCCACTGCTGGTGTATCCTGTTCCATGGCCTTTGTTTGTGGTTGTGGAACCTTCTCTAGTATTTGTGTGGAATCTACTGGGATTTCCTCTCGCGACAAGATTTCATCAATATCGATAATCTCAGGTGGTTGTTGTTCTCTTACTTCCAGCGGTCCTCACGACCTCGTCAGAGCCCTGGTTGATATGGTTGTATGGCCTAGTTCTGCGAGCTTTGGTGGTGCCATAATGGTGTTTGTCGAATGTTTATTGAGTTCAAATGGCTTCGGTGAGCTCTGTGGTTTTTCTCTATTTGTTCTAGCTATTGTTGCTCTTTTTATGTTCCCCTTTCGTGAATAGACTAACTACTTATGTGCTCATGTGTTGTATGGTATCATCATGAAGCTTGTTAAGGATGCTTCCTCCATCATGTGATTAATGCACCATAACTATAGGTTCAATGCATCCGCGATGGTTTCTTACTTGCCATTATGCCTACTCTGTCGTCTCTAGTTGGTACGTTTAATGTGACATCCCATCCATCCTTGCCTTGCTTGAACTCTACTTCTTGTTGTCCTATCAGCTCGCTTTTTCAATTTTTCTGGCTTGTTTCCCTTTTCTATATAGCCATTATATTTTTCCTTGCTAGCTTTGTGTTTTAGATGCATCTTTTCCATCATGCTGCACATTTTGTTTTTTTAACTGCGCGGTGGGTGGTCGACTATCCTTGTATATCTTCAGCCGAATCTTGTTGATCATTCCTTTGAGGTCTGCACCTGCTAGATCTCTTAACTGTACAGCTCCTCTTTCTGTGACAACTTTTACCTCGTATGGTCCTAGCCAATGCATTCTGAGCATTCTTGGATGCTGCAACGATTTAGTGTCGTAGAGTAATACTAGATCTCCTTCCTTGAATGTTTTTCTCTTGCTGTGGCGGTCGTACCAAGCTTTGTCTCTTTCTTTCTATACTTGTTGATGGAATCCTGCCAAGATTCAGTCTTCCTCCATCGACAATAACTGATTCAATATTTCCTATAATGTGCCTTGTTCTGTCATTTGCGTAATAGCTGCTACACATAGGCTGGGTATTAAAAATTCTAATGACACTACTGCTTCTTGACAATAGACTAGTTTGAATGGTGTGTGACCGGTCAATATTTTGCATGTGGTTCTATACGCCCATAGTACTGCTGGTACCTTGAGATCCCAATCCTCCCTATTGACATTCCATATCTTTGTCTAGGTGTTTTATAGAATTTTGTTGAAGGCTTCTACCATGCCATTTTCCCGTGGATGATTCAGTGTGATTTTTTGGTGATAAACTTCAAACTCTTCCAGCATTGCTCGAACGGTGTTGTTTATGAAGTGCATTCCTGGGTCACTCATCAAAATTCTTAGGCACCCAAATCTAGTAATTACCTGTTCAAATAGAAAGTGTGCAATTGTCTCTACGCTGCAATCTTTTATTGGTGTGGCTTCCACCCATCTTGTTAGGTATTCCATCGTGGTGATAATATATCTCGCCCCCGTTCTTTTGGTTGGTGGGTTAATAGGTCCCACGAAGCCAATCGCCCATTTGTCGAATGCCTGAAGTGTCACTTGTGGTTGTAGTGGCATCTCATCCCTTCTGTTGGGTTTGTCTACCCTTTGACAAACATCACATTGTTGATAGTATTCTTTCGAGTCTCGGTGGATCGTTGGCCACCATAATCCTGTGTGTAGTACCTTCTGTGCGGTATCTTTTCCTGCATAATTCCCTCATGTTATTCCCTCCTGGGATTCTGCTAAAATTCTTGATCGTTCATGGTCTAGTACGTATCTTCATAAGATGCTATTTGCACCCATCTTATATAGATGTCCTGCGATCAATTGATAGTCAGCTGTGCGGACTACTAGGTTCTTCTTCTGCGCAGTGGTATATTCTTGCGGCGCAGTACCTATGCTCAAGGACTGGATGATCTCTGCGAAGTAATCATCATCAATCTGTACTGAGAATAGTTGTGCATCTAGAAAGTTGTCTTCTAAATTTGTTGGTTCCTCTCCATTTGTGACCCTCTATAGGTGGTCAGGTCCTGCATTCATTTTTCTTGGTTTAATTATTAAGTCAAAGTCAAATTCATGAAATAACAATAACCAACGACAAATTCTCCCCCCTAACACTGGCTTGTTGACTAGGTATTTCAGGGCTAAGTGATATGTAAACATCTTAAAGTGTTTTCCCAATAGGTAATGTCTATATTTGTGTAGTGCATAGACCATATCTAGGCCTTCTCTTTATGTCATGTTATAATTTTGTTTTGAGTATGATAATTTTCTTCTTGCGAATGCTATCGGGTGATCCAAGTCTCCTTCCCCTGGTTGCGATAACATAGCTCCAAGTGCTATCACTGATGCATATACATGTACATGGAATGTCTTCTCCCAATATGGAAATACCAGTATTGGTGTGGTGACCATATTTTCCTTTAGGGTATCCAGACCATGTTGGCACTCGTCGTTCCATTAATGCTTTGTATCCTTCCTTAATAGTTTTTCCATTGGTGTTGTAATCTGCATGTAGCCTTTGATGAATTTCCTGTAATATCCCATATGTCCTAACGTTTCTCTTAGTTGGCAGACTATTTTTGGTGTTGGTAGATTAACAATGACTAGGATTTTGGCCGGATCCACTAGCAAACCCTATTTGCATATTATGTGTCCCAATAGTGTCCCAAATATGCATTTCTTGATATTCAATGATATCTGGCAGTGTCTACATCGTTCTAGCATCAGTCGTAAAACTTCCACATGGTTTTTCAACAGGCGATAGACCATCCAATCATCCAGGTATACTTCGAGAAATTGGTGGATGAATTCCTTAAATGTTGCAATGACCACTCTGGAGAATATCACAGGTGCATTCTTTAGTCTGAATGGCATGACTTTATATTGATAAGATCCCCATTATGTCGCAAATGTGGTCTTGTGTATATCCTTTTGTGTTATCTTAATCTGATGATATTCTGAGAATCCATCGGTGAATGAGTAGGCTTTGTGGCCTCCTATGTTCTCGAGTAATTCATGTGTGAATGGTGTGGGGAATGGGTCGTGTAGGAATGCATATTTCAACTTACTCAAGTCAACGCATATCCTGATCCCTCTTCCCTATTTCTTGTCCTGTACTACCATTGGGCTTATCCATTCTGATTCCTCGACTGGTTTGATGATGCCGGCCTTGAGCATCCTGTCGATCTCGTCTTTAAATTTTTGTTTATAGATGGATTTTAGTCTATATGGTCATTGTTTAATGGGTCTTACATCAGGTCTGAGTGGTATCTTCATTTCTCCTAGTTCTCCGGCTATTCCTTTCATCTCTGTAAAGGTTGTGAGGAAAAGGTTGTTGTATTTGAGCAACAATTCTATGGTGCTTTCTAATGTCTATTTGTCCTAGTAATCTCCAATGCTGGCCATTTTGGGCTACTCAGCAGTCCCTATGTTAACCTTCTTTATCTTGATTGGTTCATAGATGACCTCTGACTCTAAGGTTGGTCCTTCCACATCTCTCTTACCTTCAACTTCTTCGATCTAAATATTGTGCGGATCATCTTCATCCAGAGCTTCCTCCTATATGTGATAGCATGATAATAGATCCTTGACTGTCTGCTTATTCCGCTGTTGTACCTATGTGATAGCTTCTACTTCCGGTTCTTTGATGAATATGACGTTTATGATGTGTTTTAGGGCCACGTCTATGTTCGGGTTCTCATGCTCAAATGAGAAAGTGACTGTAAAGTTTTGTTGGAGTGTTTCCCATGTCTTGGTTTCTTTACACATTTCCTGGTTCATATACCAATTCGTTGGTATGCCCTCTAAAGTATGAATGAAGTGGTGATACCATTCCGCTGGTGGCGTCATTTTCCACCGTATTTTACATGCCTCCAAGTTTCATGCTAGTGTGCCTAGTCCGTCATATTTCTGGTGTTTGTTACCTATCTGTTTTGCATCAAACCTTATGCGCAGTAATCACTTACATTGGTACCAATCTGTGATAGTCTCTTTGTGTGCATCCCACCATCTTGTGGGTGTATCCTTTAGTGCTAAATCTAGTTCTAGAAATCTCTGGTTTTCTAATACTTCATCTTCATATTGTTTCAATAAAGTTTCCAAATCATTTAGCCCATGAAAACTGGGTGGTTCTCTGATTTCTATGCCAATCCACCTTACTGCATGGTCTATTCTATCACACCTTCTCATGGGTACTTCGTGTAGTCTTTGATGCCATCTTTCTAACCCGGTATCTAAGTCGGATCTACATGAAGTAATGCTCCACCAACTGAGTACCTCGTCTGCAGTTGGGTTTATATAGTCCGCATCGTGCACAGTTGTTTTGTACAACTAGCTGATCTCTTCTAAATCCAGACAAGTGGGTTCTATGAACCTCTCGCCTTCTTATGGGTCGAGTGGGGCTATGACCCTGTAGTCCCCTGACTCAAATGTCATTTTTCTGGTTTTTAAGTTGATTATGGTTTGGTTATCAAATGCCCAATCCAGAACAAGTAGCATCAGATAAGGTGTTGTACCGTCTACTATTTCGATGACTTCAAAGTCTGCCTTAGTGCGCACACCATCCAGATCTACCATTACTCCTTTCAGTCTACCTATGGGTAGGACTCTATGTTGATTTGCTAGTTTTAATTGAACAATTGAGTATCCCATTGTAGGTTCTCCCATGCATTGCCATGTAGCTTTTGGTAGTACATTCACTTCGGATCCTAGATCTAGTATAATATATACCATATTGAAATCCCCAATGTTAGCATTTAATATAAATTCCTTACTTTTTCTTCATCTTGTGTGTAAGTGGTTGACAATTTTCAATTCTGGCTTTTGTTCCGTCTCGTTGCTACATTTTTCTAGTATGTTTTGCAATATTTGGACAAATGAAGGATCACTTAACATTTTGATGCATGATTGCAAAAAGTATTTGATCATACTTACTTGTTCCTCGAGTTGTATTATGTCTGTATGGTCCAGTGATGGTGGATTTTCATATTCTGGAGCTTCCTTGCTTTGTTGTGCAGTCAACGTAATTTTCTCCTTCTGGAATTTTTGTCGGGCTTCTGTAAAGATCTCCTTCTTCTTATGCACGTCGAACTGCTTCTTGGGGTCGGTGTTCTTCTTTACCCATTGGTTCTGCACTGGTTCCTATCGAACTACATCATTTCCTATTTTTGTTCCTCCTCAAGTGACTATATTGATGTTTCATCCATCATCCCTTACTTTGGCTGAAATCCACTGAACATTCTGGTTATTTTGATTCCTTTTTTCCTGGATATTAACAAGTAATTTCAGACATTCCTCCATATCGTGGTCTGATGCACAACAATACATACAAGTCTTTGGTGGAAGTGGACACTCCCATGCATACTGTCTAGGTTGCTGAAAATTTTGACATGTAACAGGTCCTCTACCACATCTGAAACCTCTTCTAGATCATCTTGCTCCTCTATAAGTTGCACAATCACCTCGTGGTGGGTTGTAATGTGGTCCTTGATTATACTATGCGATATTGCACTGGGGATGTGTTGGGTTGTACTGTGGTTGCACGTTATTGTAAGGTTGTGACGCAGTATTATATTGTTGTTGCATAGTGTTGTATGGTGTTGGGGCTTGATTGAACTGTGGTGTTGCCTGTCCCATCATCATTTCTGGATGTACCCTTTATGCGTCTAATGTTCTTTCATGCATCAGCTCCATAGTTCTGCAATCTTTGTCGTCATGGCCTATTGACTTGCAAAATGTGTGGTATGACTTCTTTGGAATTGTTTGGTATTTCTGCATCATCATATAGTGGTAAGGGTTGTAACTTGGTTTCTTGCATATTTCGCACCATAATCCTCCTTGTGTTAGTGGGTTTGGCATCCCTGTCGCCATATACTGTGCGAATGTTGGGAATTCATTCTTATGGTGTCCTTTCATCCTGCAGGTAGTGCACCAAACAACTTTTCATTTTTCCTTGTTCTTATTCTAGTTCAGCTGAAATGTTAAGTTCTTCAGATCCTCCTTTAGTTCTTCTATAGTTGGGTTCATCTGTTGATATTGATTCTCTTCCAATTACAAGGCTACCTGCAGAGCCTCTGCCTACATCTGAAACTTGTGTTGTCATAATGGATATTTTAAGTGTGGGAGTAGTGAGTTGAAAAACAGGTGTCGAAGCTGCATATAGGTCACAACGTATTTTAAATTTCCTTTTAGTTTCTTAAATATTTGATCAATCTCCCATACCAATTCTCCTGGTTTCTATCTTATTTCAATCATCTCATTCATGTATTGATCCTCTGAGCTCAGCTTCTGGAACTCATTGATCAAGAGTTTCTTAATGTCATCCAATGTTCTTGTCATTCTAGGAACATCGTTTGTGTCTAGACTCATGTACCAGTCTAGTGCACGGTCCCAGATCTTTGTGCAAATGAACAAATGCTTCTCAGGGTCTCTTGTCGCTTCTCCTCATAACTCTGGTAATCTGATAGTAGGATCAAGTCATGCCTTTCCAAATACTGGGCTACTCCCTTCTCTACGCAGTGTATATACTTGACTAAGGTTGTCACACACCCAATACAACAACTTATATTTTTCCTCTTTTTCTTCGAGGAACAGAATCCTCGAGACTTCTATGGGGCCTAACGTAGACCCTATCTTCCCTTATCCTCCTCCAAACAACCACAAGATGGCCTTAGCGCAAGATCCTTTCGCAACTCGTGAGTTGGGAATCAAGACTCTCGACTCCCCTTTCTCCAAACACCGATACCCGAGACCCTATATGGGTATGGCTCCCTACTCACTAGCGCCTTCTACATGTAATCGTAGGCTAGGAAAAACACTAGCACCACTCACAACTTCGCCAGTTGAGGTGTTGAGATCTCGTGCTCCTCCTTCGTGAATCCCCGAGACGTGAGAGGTTAATGTTGCGTGGACTCTGCCAAAGTGACACAGACATGCCACTTATCAACCCCGCTATACTCTGCTCACAAGCTATGTCACTGCCGCTCGTCGCACGAGGCCTCGGCTCTTAGAATTTCATGGCCTTAGCGATCAAGGTGCAACTTCTTCATCTTGCGAAACCTCGAGCCATGATAAGTCAATAGTGCGTTGACTCTTTCCCATGTGACATGTGTCCACCACCAATTACCCGCTTCCTAGGCTAAATACTAGTGCTACTCACATCTCATGACTTCACAAGTTGGAGAGTTGAGCCTTCATGCTCCTCCTATGCGAGTTCCTGAGATATGATAAGTCAACAATGGGTTGACTCCTTCCCAGGCAACATGTGTCCATCACCTGTCACCCATTCCCACCTTTCTCTGGGCGCTTGTTTTTATGCCACCTGTCAACCATGCGGTCCCCACTTATCGATGGGTCACATGTTTTCACGAGCCCTCGACACTCGGAACTTCACGACTTCTACAATCGAAAAGAAACTCCCCCAAGTTCTGAACCCCCGATAGGCGATAACCACGAAAGTTCTGATCCAACGGTTCTCCCGTGACATGGATCCAATGGCCACGATTATGTTGCGACCTCATGAATCGTGAGTTCATACAGTCCTACCCTTGATCACACCAAGTCACGAGTCAGCGAAATGTTACTCTCCTGCCTATACAAAGGCTAAGATCGATAGTCAATAGGGCTCCGTCGGATCCTTGGATCTACAGTCCGAGATCCCATCTCTACATGCAAAGGTTGAAAGGATCAAGATGTTAATGCCTTCACTCCTTCTCTAGATCCATCGACCTCGACAGATTTGGGGTATTCCTGAAAGGATTCCGACCGTTTGTCTACCAAATGATAGGGTATTCTCTCTTTCTATAATTGGGCTCGCTATCCCTTCTGAGCTTGAATCATGAAATTCAACTTCTCGGGGCTTCGAACTCCCACGACTCTGATACCTTAGAGAGATACTCTTCCTTGCATAAGGTTTCCAGGCTCGGATTGCATGAAACTTCAAACAGTTCTTTGGGCGATCTTCCCTTATCTTAGTCGAGTCTCTGGGTAAAGGTTTGGTATGGTTCCAGGGTTTATGGGGTAATTCTCAGGGAAGAGTACTCTCAAGGGGCCTTCCCAGAATATTACGGGAATCAAGCAAACAAGACAATTCTCGATGGAGAAAACTCATGCTCCAAACTTAACCATTTGTGCAAAAATCGACTATGGCATGTAAGCATACAGAGGCATCCATTGTTTCCAGTCTAACACACTAGGCAATCATTCTACATAGAAACTATTATGGGCATATAAACATAAGCATGTATTCATGATATTCAGTTCGAAATACAAGGTATAAAACACTTATCAGATATACCAGGCGTGATGCAACTACTAAGAGGGGTGCTTGTTTCCACCCAACCGTAGGCTCAGTTACTCCAAATGGATTTACCACTAGCCACCCCCGAGCTAGACCATGATGCTTTGAGGTTCAGTCTCCTACTTCCAGCTCAAACATAAATCAAAGACGAAGGTTACTCTCCTTCTCCTGATGTAGGAAAATAATCCAAGATGAAGGTTACTCTCCTTCTCCTGGTATTTAGAACTCCCCGCGTTTCCACGGTTTCTCCAGTTCTCTTCCGTGATCCCCGTCGCGTGCACTTCTCTTCCCTTCCACATTTCCTCTCTTGCCAATTTCTGTGTGCAAGGTTGCGTGTGGCATGAATTCTGCCTTCTGTGGTCAGGTATGAGGGTTATTACGGTCAGGTATGAGGGTTGTTACGGATGGGAAGTTCAACCCCATCCCCTCATTAACTCTTGAGGAGCCTCCCCCACCTACCAATCTGATGGGAAATCCATTCCAGGATCAGAGAGTTGCTTTGGTTTGTGAGCAAGCATAAACCAGTACGATACTGGCTCAGTGGAAGTTAACGCAACCATTCCAGGTCCCTTCCACCACCTCTAATTAGCCATCATGGTCTCTTTTAGTACATCCCCCTCTCTGCAGTCATGCAACACATATTCATTATATAATTTACATTCATCGACCTTTTATGCAAAGGTTCGTCAAATCAAACATTCACATCTTTGAGTTTACCATAGTTCTTGGCCAACATAGTTATTTTTACAAACTGGGGGAAATAGGGTGTTACAATACCCTCCCCCTTAAAGGAACATCGTCCTCGATGTTCTATCTATCAATATGACATGTATGTTCAGAAGTAATCAAAATTAGATATGCATGTTTCATGGCATATTCCATTTCCCACATAGCCTCATTTGGGCCAAAATGTTTCCACTGCACCTTGACCTGTACAATGGTTTGGTTCCTGAGTGGGGTTTCCTTTCTATTCAGTATGCATTGAGGTTCTAGTAGGAATTCTCCCTCCAGTTCCACCTAGATCACAGACCAGTCAATTATGTGATTAGAATCATGTACATATTTCCTCAATAATGAAACATGGAAAACATTATGTGCTTTTACTGTGGGAGGAAGTGCTAGCCTATAGGCTACAGGTCCCACTCTATCTAGAACTTCGAAGGGTCCAAAATACCGAGGTGCCAACTTGGCACAAGATCCCATCTTCAGGGAACTCTTCCTGGGCCTAACTCTGAGATATACGTGGTCTCCCATCTTGAATTATCCCGTAGTTCTCTTTCGGTCGGCGTAACTTTTCTATCTATTCCGAACGACCTTTAGATTTTTTCTTATCTGAGTCACTTGTTGTTCTATTTCTTTCAACATGTCGGGTCCAGTAGTAACCCTATTCACGGGATTACTCCAATTGACTGGAGTATTTCACGGTCTACCATAGAGGACTTTGAAAGGTCTCATCTTCAGGGATTCCTTGCAGCCATTGTTGTAGGCGAATTACACCAGTGGCAGGAAATCTTCCCACTTCTTGGGATGATGAATTACATGAATTCTTAGCATGTCTTCCAATATTTGGTTCACTCTTTCCATTTGTCAATCAATTTGAGGATGATAGGTAATGCTAAACAGTAATTTGGTCTCTAGACCAGCCATCAAGGATTTCCAAAAGTTGGAAGTAAATTTCGTGTCTCTGTTAGACACGATCTCTTTAGGCATACCATGTAGTCTGAATATCTCCTTCATGAATATGCTGGTGATATATATTTCCTTGCAATTCGATTTGACGGGGATAAAATAGGCAGACTTGCTCAATTTATCCACCACTACCATGATGACATCATTCTGTTTGGTCGATGTTGGTAATCCAGTGATGAATTCCATGGAAATGGTTTCCCACTTCCATTCCAGGATTGGTAGAGGTTGTAATAATCCTGTCTGGTGTTGGTGTTCTGCTTTATCCTGTTGGCATTCTATGCATTTGGCTAAGTACTCAGCTATGTCTTTCTTCAATCCAAGCCAATAGAATTGTTTCCTGGTGGCTGTGATCATCTTCTGGTATCTGAGACGACTAGTATATGGTCTTTTATGTAGTTCATCCATTATGAACCTCTTCAAGTCATCACATTTTGGAATATACAATATGTTTTTGTAAGTTAGCAGACCTCCATCTATCATCTGGTAGCCTTAATACTTTATTCCTGTGGGTTCTTTCTCCAAGTATGAGGTCACGGTCTGGAAGAATGTGTATGTTTCTTGTTCATTCTTGACTCTTTCAATGACATTCGTCTCGCAGGTGCTCATTGCTGCCAGATGAATTGTTTTCATACTTATGCTAAGGGCATCAACCACCTTATTTTCCTTTCCTTTAACATGTTTGATTTCAAAATCAAACTCACTAAGGAGGGCCATCCACCTAGCTTATCTGGCATTGAGCTTTGGTTGGTCAAACAGATATCGCAATCCACAGTGGTCTGTCATAAGTACAAATTTCCTTCCCAGGAGGTAATGCATCCACATTTTTAAGGTGTGCACTATGGGGACTAGTTCTAGATCATGGGTCACATAGTTGACTTGGTGCTCATTCAATTTTTGGGATTCCTAGTAGACCACACTTCCTCCTTGCATAAGGACTCCTCTAAGCCCTTCCTTCCAGGAATCTGTGCATATGAGGAAGTCATTTTCGAGATCAGCGGTCTTCAACATGGGTTCATGGGTCACTAGATGTTTTAGGGATTGAAATATTTCTTCACATTCTTGTGTCCACGTGAATTTAGCTCCCTTCTTCTGGAGGGCAGTGATTGGACAACCAATCTTGGGGAATCCTTTTAAAAATCTCCTATAGTATCCTCCTAATCCCATAAAGTATATGATATCTGAAACGTCCTTTGGTGTAGGCCACTCCATGATAGACCTGGTCTTGTCAGGGTCTACTGCTACTCCTTCTTCAGATATGACATGGCCCAAGTAATGTATTTGCTTCTAGAAAAAGTTGCACTTGCTAAATTTGGCATAGAGCTGATGTTCTCTTAACACTTGAAGCACAAGTTTAAGATGTTCTTCATGTTCCTCTCTATTCTTGGAGTAAATTAATATATCTTCAATAAAAACCAGTACAAATTTGTCTAGGAATTTGTTGAGCACATTGTTCATCAAGCACATAAAAGTGGCAGGGGCATTGGTTAATCTGAATGGTACTACCACAAACTCATAGTGACCATATCTCGTCCTGAAAGCAGTTTTGTGGATGTCTTCACCCTTGATTCGGACTTGATGGTATCTAGATCTCAATTCAATCTTTGAGAATATGGAAGCACCTCCCATTTGATCGAACAGGGCATCAATCCTGGTTAAGGGGTACTTGTTCTTTATGGTTACCTTGTTTAGTTGTCTATAATCTATGCATAGTCAGAGGGTACCATCTTTCTTATTTACAAACAGAACTGGTGCTCCCCATGGAGACACCCTGGTCCGGATATAGCCTTTGTCCATCATTTATTTTAGTTGTAATTTAAGGTCAAATAGCTCGGGTGTGCTCATCCTGTAGGGTGTCCTAGACACTGGCACCACTCTCGGTGCAAGTTCTATCGAGAAGTCAATGTACCTTCTCGGAGGTAGACCTGATACCTCTTCCGGAAATACATCTCTATATTCTCTTAGTGTGGGGTGGTCTTCGAGGCTTCGTTTGTCATCTTCAACTGATTCCAACACTTGTATCACATAAAGTAGACATATCTTTATGCATTACTTTCTCATTTGAAGGGTTGATATTCGTCTCACCGAGACAAGTTTTTGGATCCCTCGAAGGGTTATCCTTCTTCCTTCTTCATTTACACATTTTAAAGTTTTATGGTAACAGTCCAGTTAGGCTTTATATTTGGCTAGCCATTCCATTGCAATCAACAGGTCATATGATCCAAGGGGTACTATGTTAAGGGTTGCTTGGGTGGGGAATTCACCCATAGTGAATTGGCAAGCTGGTATGACCTCCACTAGCTTTCTTTTGGTGCCAGTGACTAACTGTACCAACCATGGCTTGGCATGTTTATGTGTTTGTAATTTACACTTATCAAAATCCTTAGGATCTATATAACTCAAATTTGAACCTGGGTCAATTAGAATAGACACTAGATGGTTGGTGATCGTACCTTTCATCTCCAACACTAAAGCTTGGTTGTCAGCTTGTTTATTTTCCAAGGCAGCATAAATTTGTGGCACACTCCTAGCCACGTCATTGACGGTGGTAGCTTCTTGAATGTTGTAAATTCTTCGACTGTTCTGTTGTCGATGCGGGCAGTCCTTTAGTAGATTTTCTTCTCCACAACCCCAACATTTCAAGGGTTCTCTCTTTGGGCTATCAATCTTTCGTGGGGTAGATCCAGAAGGTTTATTTCCGCTCTAGGAGGGGAAATTCTGCTGGTGTACACTTTGGGTTGGCAATCTCATCCTTGAGTCCTTTTTATAGTTTTTAAATCTTGGGGATTTAAATGCCTTTTTCTGGAATCCCGAACTATTCTTCTACTTCCAGTTTTCGCGAGGTTTTGTCCAATGCCCCAGATGCTCATAACAATATCTTTCCTTAGATATTATTTTTGGGATTAACTGCATAGTGTAAGTCATTAATCTATGACCCATATTCATCAGTATCAGTCTCAACTGACCAATAATTCTCATGATTTGAATAGTCCACTTAGCACTCATTGCATCGGGTGATGCTCACCGGGGTGAAGAAATGGGATTGAATCCAACGAAATGAATCGCATAGAATCAATCATCACTTCCAGGGCTTGCACCTAGTAACCAGGACTTCCCAGGTGGTCACCCATCCCAAGACGCCTCTGGCTCAAGCGCGCTTAACTGTGGAGTTTTCCCCACAATCAAGCCCACTTAGCTTGCTACCACATTTGCAAAACCTTAGCAAGTATTGTGCCTTATGAAATACCTAGTTAGAGCTCCCTTGACTCTTATTATTTAAGTATATAGGTGCTTCCACAGTGCAAGAGATTAGATATTATTTTTGGGATTAATTGCGTAGTGTAAGTCATTAATATATGACCCATATTCATGAGTATTAGTCTCAACTGACATATAAATCTCATGATTTGAATAGTCCACTTAGCACTCATTGCATCGGGTGATGCTCACAGGGGTGAAGAAATGGGATTGAAGCCAAAGAAATGAATCGCATAGCATCAATCATCACTTCTCAGGCTTACACCTGATAACCAAGACTTCCGAAGTGGTCACCCATCCCAAGACACCTCTGGCTCAAGTGCGCTTAACTGTGGAGTTTTCCCCACAATCAAGCCCACTTAGCTTGCTACCCCATTTGCAAAACCTTAGAAAGTATTGTGCCTTATGAACTACCCAGTTAGAGCTCCATTGACTCTTATTATTTAAGTATATAGGGGCTTCCATAGTGCAAGATATTAGATATTATTTTTGGGATTAACTGCGCAGTGTAATTCATTAATCTATGACCCATATTCATAAGTATTAGTCTCAACTGACCAACAATTCTCATGATTTGAATAGTCCACTTAGCACTCATTTCATCGGGTGATGCTCATAGGGGTGAAGAAATGGGATTGAAGCCAAAAAAATGAATCGCATAGCATCAATCATCACTTCCAGGGCTTGCACCCGGTAACCAAGACTTCCCAGGTGGTCACCCATCCCAAGATGCCTCTGGCTTAAGAGCGCTTAACTGTGGAGTTTTCCCCACAATCAAGCCCACTTAGATTGCTACCCCATTTGCAAAACCTTAGCAAGTATTGTGCCTTATGAACTACCCAGTTAGAGCTCCCTTCACTCTTATTATTTAAGTATAT
>JASDQU010221752.1:0-11120 GCA_032191745.1 Picea mariana
TGCTGAAGTGCATCCCTTGCTAAAGATTTTGTGAAAATGTCTGTGACTTGTTCTTTTGAACTGCAAAATTCTAAACAGATCTCCTTTTTATTAACCAATTCTCTAATAAAATGATACCTTGTATCAATATGCTTGGTTTTCTTGTGAAACACATGGTTCTTTGATAACATGATGGTTGAATCGTTGTCACAAAATACTGTAGTTGGTTCCTGTTGTTCCTGCAACAAATCCTTCAACATTCTTCTCATCCAAACTACTTGACAAGCTGCACTTGTAGCTGCAACGTACTCTACTTCTATTGAAGAAAGAGTCACTATGGGCTTCTTCCTTGATTCCCATGATACCATGCCTATTCCAAAATGAAATGTGTACCCAGAGGTATTTTTCCTATCATCTATGCTACCTCCACAATCATTGTCAATGTATCTAATGAGTCTGAAATCTTATGAAGTGGAGTACTTAATACCAAAATCTATTGTTCCATTCACATATCTCAGAATTCTCTTTCCTTCCTTCCAATGTGATTCTTTTGGAGTTTCCATGAACCTTGAGATTAAGCTCACTCCATACATAATATCAGGTATTGTCACTATTATATACATAAGACTTCCTACCAGTATTTTAAATAGTGTGAGATCCACCTTGGACCCTGCATCTTCCTTTCTTAACTTCGTTCCTATTATGACAGGTGTTATGGATGCTTTGGAATTTTTCATATTGAATCTTTTCAATATTTCATGTGCATACTTAGATTGTGAGATAAATATACTAGTTTTGGACTGTTGAACTTCAATACGCAGAAAATATTCCATGAGCCCTAAATCAATCATTTCAAATTCATCTTTCATGATTGACTTAAATTCTTCTATACCAAAATCACCTGTAAATATCAAATCATCTACATATAAGAAAACAATTAACATATTACCTTGTTGATTTGATTTGATGTATAGTGTTGGCTCACTTTCACTTCTCTGAAATCCATTCTGTGTGAGATAGGAATCTATGTGACTGTACCAAGCTCTTGGAGCTTTATTTAACCCATACTACTCTTTCTTCAATCTATACACTTTGTCTTCTTGTTTTGGAACCTCATAGCCTTGTGGTTGTTCCACATACAATTATTCTTCTAAATGCCCATTCAAAAATGCTAACTTTACATCCATCTGATAAACTGACCACTTGTACTGTGCGGAAATGACTAACATAGTTCTGACTATCTCTGTGCATGCAACGAGTGCAAATGTTTCATTGAAATCAATTCTAGGTTGTTGTGTAAAACCTCTTGCAACTAACCTTACTTTCTGCTTCTTCACATTTCCTTCCGCATCTTGCTTGGTCTTATAAATCCACTTGATAGTTATCACATCCTTATCTTCAAGTACATCTACCAATTTCCATGCCTAATTGTTCTCTATGCATTTGATTTCTCCATCCATGGCTTGTTCTCATACATCATCTTTGACATCTTCTTCAAAAGTTAATGGATCTTCTATTTGTGAAAACATGGGAAAAAATGAAAATGAATTTGTTGTGTCCTGATTATAGATGTCGCGTAGACTTCTTGTCTTCCTTGGTAATAACCTTTCTAAAGTTGGATCTAGGGATGTAGAACTACTTGGACTTCTTGTTGATGTTTGTTGCGCTCTAGGTGTAGATTGCACACATGTTGTTCTTACTGGAGTATTCTGTGCTGTAATTTGTGTCGCAGTGCCAGGTGTAGAAGGGACTGCACACTGAATTGTACTTGGTATTTGAATTACTTCTTCTTCTTCTTCTGTATCATGCTCAATAATTTTGACTGTCTTTGCTATGCTTCCATCCCATGCTTCATTTTCCATGAACTGAACATTGCAGGTGATTATGAATTTTCTTGCAATAGGATCATACAACTTGTAGTCTTTTGTGTCTTCAAAATACCCAAGAAATATACATTTTTGTCCTTTGTTGTCCAACTTCTTTCTCAGCGCATTTGGAACATGTGCATATGTGACACAACCAAATTTTTTTAAGTGTGACACATTATGATTCATTTCTGTCCAAGCATCTTGAGGAACTCTATTTTTCACACTCTTTGTAGGACATTTGTTCAAGATGTATACTACAATTTATACTTCCTCAGCCCAATACTCATTTGAAAAATGTTTGGATGCCAACATACTGTGCGCCATTTCCATGATGGTTATGTTCTTCCTTTCTGTGACACCATTCTGTTGTGGTGTATATCGAGCAGTAAATTGCTTCTAGATTCCATGAGCTTTACAAAAATTCTGAAATTATCTTGAAATGTATTCTCCTCCTCTGTCAGTTCTTATACATTTGATGTAATAACCACTCTTCTTCTCCACAAGTTATTTAAACTGCTGAAAATATCGCAATGCATCAGATTTGTGCTTTAGGAAATAAATCCATGTCTTTCTTGAGAAATCATCAATGAATGTTAGAAAATATGTACTACCTCCTATATATGGAGTTTGCATTGGTCCACAAATGTCTAAGTGTATAATTTCTAGTGGATCTTTTTCTCTGTATGATTTGCCAACTGGAAAATATTCTCTGTGCTGCTTGCCAAATATGTAGCCTTCACATATTCTTTCTGGTTTTTCTATCAATGGAAAACCTTTCACCATATCATTTGTGTGTAGAATTTTCAAACCTCCAAAGTTCAAATGTCCAAATATGAAATTCCATAGCCAAGAATCATCTTGTACTTAATATTGGAATGTTTCCTTCATCTCTGTGCCACTTTCTCCTTTCTTGATACTACACACACTGTTTTGATCCTGAGCTCAGTTTCTCTTTTCCGCCATGGCTTCTACCATCTGCGCAGTGACTGGAGGTTTCAATATTTATCCCCCCTCCAAGCCTATCTTCTCCAATTTTGATTTTTCTACATCAATCTCCATGACCAATTGGTCATTCTTTTTCTACAGAGGCTCCAACTAATCCTACCTTTCAATCATCTATGCCTGCACTGCCTTTTCTTCTTCCTGCAGACTCTTAATTTCTGCAGATGTCTTGATTTTTTCAGGAAATGACATCATCTTCTGTCTCTTTTTCAATTCTTCCATTTTTACGTGGACCCTATCCTCCTTTCCTTGCAACTCCTACAAGGTTCCATCTTCTTGTAATTGTGTCCATAGTTGGCCACTTTTCTCCAACAACTTTGTCATATTATGTATCACCTGTGCTATATTATCTGTCGATTCTATTGAGTCTTGATCTCACTGCGCTCTTACTTTTGGAGGAGTACTGAGTATTTCACGCTCCTCCAACTCCTTTATTTGGCTCTTATGAAACTCCAAATCTTGAGCTATTCTCTTCATATTTTATTTTGATGATACTTCCTCTGATATTGTGCTATCTAGGATGGTTTGAAACACTATGCCAATGTGTTTCTCCATCTCTTCTATCTTCTGTTGTGCTAGCTTCTTCTCCTACCCTTCCTAGCTAATTGATTCCTTCAACGTTATGTTCTCCTCCTGTGTTGTCTATAAATTTGTTACATCCGACCTTGCTCTGGACTGGATTTCTTGTGCAACACTGATATGCAATTTGTATAATGCCTTTATTAGGATATTGGGCAACACCAAGTCCAGTGTCTCTATCTCCTTTAGAGGATTTTGTGCTGCCTCCTCATCAATGTACAACATATTTGGTGTTATCATGAAATTTGTGCTCCCCTGCTTTATGATCTGTACTGTTTCCCCTACTGGCCTTCCTTCCATAGTTTTTCATGGTTTGTCTTTCTGTCGCTTCTCTGCCCTGATATTTAGTTGTTCTAGTGCAGGGTTTACCTCCTACACCTGCTCGATAATTGAAGCTCTATGCTTCTCGACATTCTCCCAAGCCTATGATAGTCGATCTTCAATGGTTGTAGATACTAATTCAACATCATCGACTATCAGTGATGTGTGAGGTGGTGTCCTATGGGCCTTCTCCTTCTTCCTTGAGCCACTTGCTTTCTCCCATGTTCTCTTCTTTTGGGCATGTGCTAGCTCAGATGTCTCTGGCATGTATGT
This sequence comes from Picea mariana, assembly GCA_032191745.1. Classification (NCBI taxonomy): domain Eukaryota; kingdom Viridiplantae; phylum Streptophyta; class Pinopsida; order Pinales; family Pinaceae; genus Picea; species Picea mariana. Next base: position 4,023 of record JASDQU010221752.1, read on the forward strand.
ATCCACCCCTGTTTTCTGTCGAAGTTCTTCTTCCACATGTATATCTTGTGTTTCTGTTCTCACTTCTGTTGCGTGCACTCGTTCTCTTGTAACTCCTGGTGTCTGCCCTATGCATGGTGGATCCTGTGTGGAACCACCCTGTGGTTTCTTCTACATCCTTCGTTTCTTTTGAGGTGGGTTGCTTCCCCCCACTTGGCCTTGTGTTGTATTCTTCTTTTTTCTCACACCATTTCTTCCTGTCTATTGTGCAGGGACTATAATTTATGTCCTACGTCTGAATCTATATTGTTGGCCCTCTCCTTGGACTCACTGGCACCTTCCATTCATTAGGAAAATCTTGGAATTGCATTTGGATATCCTGCATCGTCACGCAGTAGGTCAGTAGTAACCATTGCTTCGTAGGACCCCTCTTCTCCTGCAACCACATATTGTGGCGCGTTGCCTGAAAGTTAGCAATCTGTCCAAATTCTTGGATGGTCTCCAGTGAAATCCTCCACGTGCTGGCTAAGTGGTCCTGGATCTATGAAATATATAGTACTAATATATCATTTTTCACCTTCTTCTTCTTCGAGTTGTGCTCCTTAAGGAAGTGTACCGGGTTGCACCACACTTTCCTACTCTCTAAAGAAACACAGTATACACTAGTTCTTGCCAACATACTAGTGCAATGAGGATGAGTAACCATGAGTAGTGGAACTCAGAGCCCCAATCTTGTGTATCCTTACAGTCTTCCAGGAAGGAATTGAGAAAATAAGAGGCCCAACTCATTGATCTTCCCTTCACGCACTGCACTGCAACTGCTAGCACCCCTGCTGGTACTTATTCCTTCCTGCATTTCCTCATTAACTTACATGGTAGAAACCTTGTAGAAAATATTGTCTCCGAATCATTTATAACACTGATATTGATCCCCCTATTACCTCTATCTGTGCCATAGTTTTCCTTAATTTCATCTGAAATGGCCTTTTCCTTATCTTATCCTCCATATATTGTTTTGGATTCTCCTCATCCGTGGGTAGCCCAATAGTTGAAACTATTAAGTCCACATTGATAAGAACTGGCCTATCCATCCATAAGACACCTCCATGCACCCTTTCTAGGGGTTGTTTCACACATCCATTGATGTATTTACCATGCCCAAAGTGTGGTATATCTAGTGAGTTCATAATCCCTATGTTGTAGAGCCCTAGGATCCACTGTGCAGGTTCCAACAATGATGCACCTGATGGGCCCTCTCCTTTACATTCCATATAGTTGTGTTGTGCCAAATTGGGGAATTTGATGGTATCTGCTACATCATGCTCTAAGTATTTCATTGTGTTCACACCTCCTATAATTTCATCGTCCGCTTTCACTCCATATGGGATTTTTGACATTACTATTGACAATTCTTCCTGTGCACGTGATATCCCTTGCACACTGCTTTCAGCCCGATATTTTTTTCCCTCGCAGGGATGACGCTCCGAACTCTGGTATGCCCTCTTGCTTTGTTTCTTTTACTTCTTCTAGCTCTAGGCCCTACTGTGCTAAAACCATGGTATGTTCTTCATGTTGTAACCCTTTTCCTCTCGATGCATCAGACTCTGTTCTTTCTGCATCTTCCTTAGGATGCCTGACCTCCTGCGATGGGTTTTCTTTCTCCTCCACCTACGATCTATGTGGCTCATACTCTAGTGTGTGGATTTCATCCACGTCAACTATTGTTAGCATGCTCTGTGTCCCTAGTTGTGTCTCCTGAGAATTGCTTATCGTGTTTCGACCGACCCTACTCGACCCTCCAACTCCTGATGGCGACATCTTACTAAAAAATGAATTGTTGTGCTACAAATCTCAACCTGTTGTCAAGAATTCTCACTCTCGCGTTCTTAGGATTTTCTCTTCGTTCTTCTCCTTAGCTAAAAAACACAAATGACTGCATTTTCCCCCTTTTTCCAACTTTATAGCAGGACGACGTACTGATAGTTGTTTCACACTAACAATTTTCAAATTTTCACTTTTTCCTGTGTGCTACACTTTTGTACCTGTCAACTACTTTCCAACGCATAGTGTCTTCAACACTGGTTTTTCTGTGGCACACTGTTAATGCTAATAATTCTATTGCATCAAAACCCTCTAGTATTCTCCTATATTTTTGTCTTTTTATCACATTTATTATTTTTATGTATTTTTGTCTTTTTATTCTAACATCTACAATATAAAATATGTACAATCATACCTCTTCTTTCTATTTTTACCTCAGGTTGTTAGTTCGACTATCTTGATGCAACTTCAGTCAACTGCCATTCAACAGTCCTTCGAGATTATTCCCTGCAATATCTTTGAGTTGCACAACACCTCCATTTGTAATGGCCTCTACCTGATAAGGCCCTAACCAATGCATCTTGAACTTCCCAGGGTGATGCTGATACCTGATGTCATATAGCAGAACTATATCTCCTTCCTTAAATATTTTCTTCTTTATGTTCCTATCATGCCAAGCTTTGTCCTTCGCTTTTTGTACTTCCTAGTGAAATATTGCAAATGATATTCCTAATATTGCAAATGATGTGATTGTATTGATCTAGTGTGTTGGCATGTGTAAACATTATCCACCATGAAGAGAAATTTGAATTACCTTGTAAAGAGTTGTATCTAAAGTCTTGAGAATAGTTCTATGTTAGAACTAAAGTGTAATGTTGAGTTGCAACTAAAGTCTTGAGTCTAGTTCTATTTTAGAACTAAAGTGTAATGTTGAGTTGCAACTAAAGTCTTGAGTCTAGTTCTATTTTATAACTAAAGTGTAATGTTGAGTTACAACTAAAGTCTTGAGTCTAGTTCTATTTTAGAACTAAAGTGTAATGTTGAGTTGCAACTAAAGTCTTAAGTCTAGTTCCAAGTTCGAACTAAAGCATGCCATTCTCAAGTCTAGTTATAAGTTCAAACTAAAGTGTAAAGCTGAGTTGTAACTAATCTCAAGTCTAGTTCTAAGTTTGAACTAAAGCATGAAGCTGAGTTATGTTTGATGCATGCAATCTGGTTACTATTTCGAGCTTCCCCTCTTCCTCTCTTCAGCCAATATAAGAAGAGGTCGAATCCTCTCTTCAACACAGTTCTGTAACATAGTTTTGAAACACAGTTTTCATATGGAGGTTGAGGGTGAAATAATAGAAGAGCACATCAATGATAAAGAGGCAGCATATTAGAGGTGTATTTCAGCAAGTTCTTGTAAGTCTTTGTCAGGTCAAAGTCATCTTGGCAAGCTCTTTGAGAGTAGAACATTGATGGTGGATATTTGTAAGAGATCTTACATTATTAATGCAATAAAGGAATATTGTTTGCAGGGGTTTTTCTCCTTGTACAGGGTTTCCCCAGGGTATATGTGTTGTTGATGTGCATGTTTACTTATCTACATAGTTATTGCTATTCAATTATGATTTGGAATTGTTCAAGTATATTAAGCTAGAATCAAAGTATTGAAGAAAATAAAAGAATTAATCCACATAAGAGATCAAGCTAATAATTTAACTTGGTATCAGAGCTTAGGGTGTGTTAAACATGTTGAAGTGCAGCAGGAGGTACACACAGATCCAAGCAAGATTGATTAAGTTTCCAGTGTGAGGACCATGGAATCCTCCATTTCAGTCAGGGCCGAAGATAGGATCGAAGGAGCTACCAACTTTAATGTGTGGAAGCTCTGTATAACAAATATCTATCAAGAGCATGATCTCGAGTAGTATGTCACCACAGTGGTGGAGGAACCAACGAATAATGCAGGAAGAATGTACTTCAGGAAGAGTCAAGAAAAGACCAAGAGAATCATCTTTGATTCAGTCAAAGACAATATAATGCCCGCAACGACTTCTTTGATGACTGCCAAGGACTGTATGGATACCTTGGTGAATCTGTATGAGAAACAGACTCCAAGTCAGAAGAGGACACTTAAGCACAAATTTAAGTATTTGAATATGGAGAAAGGTGAATCAATGGCATATTTCTGTTCCAGGATAGCTTAGATCAGAGATCAGGTTTTCGTCACAGGGGTGACAGTGGACGATGATGATTTAGTGCAGGCCATTTTTGATGGTCTTCCTTCTTCATGGGAGATCTTCTCATCCAGTGTAAGTGGGAGAGAGATTCAACCCATGTTTGAGAGGTTATGGCATGACTTCCTCTAGGAGGAAAGTCACACAACTACCAGGAGCGATCCAATGAAATAAGAGAACTTAGATTTAGCATCAAGATTCAAGGGAAATAAGAAAGGCACTTTCCAGAAAGGCTCTTAGTGGAAGCCAAACACCAAAGGTACATTCAAAGGCAAGAATATTGATACATCTAAGGTTAAATTCTTTAGTTGTAATAAGTTGGGTAATTTTGCTAAATATTGTTGGTTTATAAATAAATATCCTAGGAAAGGGAAACATCATGCCTCAACTGTTGAGGATGATGAATCCAAAAGAAATCATAAAAGTCCTTCTAATGAGAAAGAAAATAGGAAATGATATTATTTGGTTTCTTTCTTATCCAGTTCAATTTCCACAGGGCTGAAAACTTGGTTAGTAGACAGTGGTGCATCAAAGCACATGACAGGGTACAAGGAGATCCTCTCAAATTTTGAGACAAAATCTTTTGCAGAGCAGGTTGAGCTTGGGGATGAAAAATGCTACAAGATAGAGGGAGTAGGATCTATCTCCTTTAGATTGGAATCTAGGGCTAGAATTCATGTTGATGACGTATTATATGTTCCAGGGATAAAGAATAATCTACCATCAGTTGCAACCCTTGAGGACAAGGGATATTGGGTGATCTTCAAGGACAGGAAGGCACTACTATGGGCTAAAGGTAGCAAATTAAGTACAACAGAACCCATTGGAACTCTTAATGGAGGCCTGTAGGTCATGTCAGGACAGTCAGTTTAGGCATTGGCTCATGATGCAACTAGCTCCAGTGAGTTGTGGCACAGAAGAATTGGACATATTCATTACAAAGCTCTTCCATATCTACAACACATGGTGTGTGGCATGCCCTCTATTTCTCTTAGTAAAAATGAAATTTGTAAGGGATGCATTCTAGGTAAAAATATAAAGAAATCATTTCCTAGTAGTGACAACAGAGCTCAAGGCATCTAATATCTAGTTCATTCTGATGTATGTGGTCCCATGTCATCTCCCTCACTCAGTGGTTGTTTGTATTATGTCATTTTTATTGATGATTACTCAAGAAAATTTTGGATATATTTTCTTAAAGATAAAAGTGACACATTTGATAAATTCAAAGAGTATAAAGCCTTTATTGAATAGAAGATAGGGAAACACATCAGAATCCTTAGAATAGACAATGGAGGAGAGTTTGAATCTCTTCAGTTTGAGGATTTCTGCAAGTAAGCTGCTCCCAAAGGAACTTTCAGGGAAAGGAAGAGGCCTCATAGGTTTGGAGGATATGTTGCATTGATGAGAAACATTAGTGATGTCGAACCTTCTTCAATTGAAGAATAAAATAAATTAAAATTATGGAAGGATGCCATGCTTGAGGAATACATGTCTATTATAAAGAACAATGTTTGGGACATTGTGCTAAGGCCAAAAGACAAATCAGTGGTTTCTTCCAAATGGATCTATAAGATCAAACATACAGCTGATGGAAGTGTGGAAAATTTCAAAGCAAGATTTGTAGCCAGAGGCTTCACTCAAAAAGAAGGAATCGACTACAAAGAGACTTTTGCTCCTGTAGCCAAGTATACATCCATTCGAGCTATTATTTCTTTAGCTTTCGTACTTGGTTGGAAGCTACATCAGATTGATGTAAAAACAACATTCTTGAATGGAAAGATTGAACAAGAGGTCTTTGTGGAACAACCAAATGGTTTTATACTGGATAAAAAAGGCACTCATGTATGCAAGCTAAGGAAGGCCTTGTATGGTCTTAAGCAGGCTCCCAGAGTTTGGTATGACAGGATTGATGGTTTTCTTAAAAGCCTGGGCTTTCAGAAAAGTGATGCTGATGAAAATTTGTACTTCAAGGTAAGAGGTAACCAACCTGTTATACTAATCCTATATGTTGATGATCTCTTTCTAACAGGAGATGAAGGGCTAATAGTCTGGTGTAAGAGGGAGCTAACCTCATAATTTGATATGAAAGAGTTAGGCTTGATGCATTACTTCCTAGGATTGGAAGTGTGGCAACGACAGGGCGAGATATTTCTGGCACAAGGAAAATACACAGTGGATGTACTAAAGAGGTTTGGTATGTTGGATTGCAAATCCATGTCTACTTCGATGGTTACCAATCTGAAGAAGCCGCATGATTCTGATACAGGTTTAGATTTGGTGGATCCCACAATGTATAGGCAGTTGATTGGATCACTGATGTACATGATCCACACTAGGCCAGATATATGCTATGTAGTGATTGAAATGAGTCAGTTCATGAATGAGCCAAGACAAAGGCACTGGGTGGCAACAAAGCACATCTTGAGATATCTCAAAGGGACCATTACTTATGGTTTGAGATATACATCTAGTGGTGGTTTATTTCTGCATGGTTATGCAGATGTTGACTAGGTCGGAAGCCCAGTGGATCGGAAGAGTACTTCCGGATATTGCTTTAGTTTAGGATCCACTATGATCCTTTGGTCAAGCCAGAAGCAAGTATCCATTGCACAGAGTACAACAGAGGCTGAGTACATTGCAACAAGTGATGCTAGAAAGGAAGCAGTATGGCTTAGAAAATTGGTTTCTGGGTTGTTTGGTGACAATATCAAGATGACAGTGGTTCATTGTGATAATAAAAGTTGCATAAAATTGACAGAGAACCCAGTATTTCACGACAGGTCAAAACACATTGACATGAGGTACCACTACATCCGAGACTTGGTCCAAAGAAAAACTATAAAGTTACAATACATAGCCACGAGCGAGAAGGTAGTTGATATCCTGACCAAGCCTCTGACCTCGAGACAGTTTGTGCAACTGAGAGGCAAGCTTGGTGTGGCTGAGAATGACTCCCTCGCTGAGAGGGAGTGTTAAATTTGGCAGCATCTACAGTCATTCTCCAATGAGAGGCCATATGGGCCACCCTGAGGCTAGCCAGGGAGATTTGGAGAATCAACCAGTCTTGTGAGGT
>JASDQU010221753.1:0-17776 GCA_032191745.1 Picea mariana
ATCATTAATCTTTGAAAGCACTGTCATATTTGATTGTATATTGTTGATTATCCTAATGTCAATCCATTAAGGTTGAGTTATCCCATTGATCCACACATACATAAACACAAAAACAATTTTACTTTAAGTTACCAAGCATCTTTGACTTACAACCTCAAAGAGTTTCTTGGAGAGATAACAAATTGGTGCCATTGTCGAGGAGAGGAGATTGAAGCTCAGCTTCCTTGGGATATGACATAGATCCAGTTTTGATGATAGACAAATCCTGGGCATTTTCTTGGTTGTAATTATCTATCTGGTGACTCCATGAAGGATGGATTCAGTGGCAACTCCATTGTTCAGAAATTTGTTGGTGACTTCACTGGTATGAAATGAACAAGAGGTATGCATTTTGCAATTTCTCAAGCATTTCTAGTTACCCTCATCCAGGACCTAGTAGAGATGAATGGGAATGTAGTATTCCCAGGTTTCAAGGAGAAGACTGGGAAGTGCCAGCTGAACACTTGCTGGATTTTCATGATTTTATTCATCGGCTTGGAATTGTACATGGATTTTATTCATTAGAGGGGATTTCCCTTGATTGGTGCAGATCTCTTCTAGCTTTAAGCATTCACTCATTGGAAAGTTTTCATTATTCTTTCCATTTTTTTTGTAAAGATGAATTTCCAGCTGAAAGTCTCTTTGAAGGTTGCTGTGATGAATTCGAGAAGCAAGTTTAGCAGGAAGTAGTGTTTTCTTCTATTTGTCAAGGTGAAAATTATATTGTTAAGGAAGATCTTCATGATACAAATAAGAATTGCATAGTTGTATATGCATCAAACCTTATCTCTATTGCACCTGTTGCCTTTGATTTGCATGAAGGAACAGTTAGAGAAGAATATTTTTCTGAACTTTTTCAAGAGGTTTCCTACGATATGTTTTCACCTGTGATTGGAGAGAAGGATCTGAGCATTGCTTGTCTTTCTTTGCAAGATACAGAGGTTTTATGTCCACCTATTTTTGATAAGTATGCAGATGGAGAAGAGCAAATTTCTACATCAAATAATGTTGACTTGAGAAGTAGTCAGCCAATATATGACATTTACGAATCTGATTTCAGCGAGCCTTTTTCTTTTCCCACTAAGGAACAACTTCATGTTGTAATCAGCCATTCCATGTTTGTAGAAGACATTGAATATGATGAGTTTAATCTGGCTGAAGATTTTAGGTCTTCTCTTTTGTTTATAACACCTCATGAATAGAAAATTGAAATCACATACGAAGACGATATCGAAAAAGAAGGGATTAGCAATCAAATCATCTCACAACTACTTTCAGATTTGCAGGAACCAGTTTATGGTAGTTATATATCATAGGTTGAAGAAAGGCTTGAGCATCAAGAAGATTTAACTTCTTTCTATAATCCGATAGCCATTTATATGGAGTTATGTTTTTCAGAAGTCTTCAGTTGTGCAATATTTGGAACCAAGGCAAATGATGATTATAAGTATGCTTTGCAAGTTGAAATTTTGCTGCATGACATGAAGTGTTCTCTGAAATTTATATGCATGCAAAGGATTCTTTTAATTAGTCTGATGTTATCATGGCTTCATTGGAAGCATGATGTCGCATGATGAGCTAGTTTTTATGGTTAGGAGTAGGAGGAGATAAGAAAATAATCTCTTCATATGAGTAAGTAGATTCTTCTATTTATTGTTTGTTGAATAAGAAAGCATGCTACATGATGGCTACAGGTTAAGGGGGATCAGTTCTAAAGTCTAGATGACTCCATGCCCAATGGTAAAGGCTAGGTGACTCCATGCCCAATGGTAAAGGCCAATGGAACTACTAGGTTATTGAAAACCTCACAGGGAGGTCTTATTCCCAGTTGGAGCCAGATGTTAGCACCCAAAATGTACTGGTAAATTATTTCCAAATCACATGATAAGAGGAGCATTAGGTAGAATATTTATTTTTAGGTTTGAAAGTCATGAAGTCTTTGAGAAAGGCTTATAATCATATCAATTCAATAAAATGAGGATTTCACCTCATAAAATAGACCAAAAGTAAATTTTAGCTTTCGGCGGCTAAATGGTAATTTTACAGTTGTGTGAGTTGTCGAAATTTAGGGCTTTCGGCAGCTAAATTAGATTTTCAAGGGAAAATGAGTTGTCGAAAGTGCAGAAGAGTTTTTTTTTACTATGATGAGTCATCATTTTCAAATGATGATTATGAGCGACTGGATAATCATTTTGATAAATGGGTGGAGGCTTTTGTTACTAACACCTCAAAGAACAATAACGTCTCTCAATTTTCCTACAGGTGTCATATATTGGGAGAATCGAATTCATCTCTAAGACCTAATTTTCGGATCTCAGAATTTCCCTGTTTGACACATGTTTTTGAAATGAAGATCTCTGGCAAATGAAAATGAATATCCAAGAATTGAGGGAGGTTTTTCTCACAACAAACCATTATTCAAAAACCTCTCTCAGGTTTCCAAAATATGTTTTTATTTGAGATATATAAGTGAATCTTTGAGAGGAATATTTCCAAAAATTTCGGCAGCTTATCAGGGTTCACAAAGGCACTGTTAGCTTTCAAATCCCTAGACTTTCGGTAGCTTATCCTACTCTGCCAAAAGCACAGTGACTGATAGATCGAGTTTCTTTTTGCACGGATCTCTATTTTTTCATTCCAAATGGCACAAAGGGGGTTTCTATTCCAAGATAATAATTAAAGGCATCCAAATCACCTTTATGTTCCAGTTTTTGAGGCATCAGGGAGGAGGAAAAAACCAAATATGCTGCCTATTTTTGGCTAAAATTGTCTTTTTGACCAAGTGGCATTTCGACTTGACGCATCATCTTATGAAGACCTGTTGGAGCTGTTGAATTTTGCAGAAGATGACTTGATAAGGGTTTACCCTCATTTTAGGATTAGATCCTATATATCATATTATTTGATTTTTCTCTATTAAAGGGATGTAAGATCCAATTTTATAAGATCCTGAACTAATTTGTAAAGGCTATAAAGCCTGTGATTATGTAGATGATAGGGGGTTCGATTTTGGATACAGGGGCCTTATGCTATTGTACAGTTTTTCAGATAGATATACAATCATAGACTTCTTTCACTTTTGATGTCAGACCTTCATCCATTACCTTCTTTTATGTACTCTTATTCAAGTTGTCTTAACTGCTAATGACTGTTATATCATTATTCATTTCATAGCTTGATTAATAGTTATTTGTATTGTTTATTAAACCCATCATTGTGTATCTAGTTTATAAGCACTGATTTCTTCACCCATAGTCAAAGCTATTTGTCTGATCATTAATATTTGAAAGCACTGTCATATTTGATTGTGTATTGTTGATTATCCTAATGTCAATCCATTAAGTTTGAGTTATCCCATTGATCCACACATACATAAGCACAAAAACAGTTTTACTTTAAGTTACCAAGCATCTTTAACTTACAACCTCAAAGAGTTTCTTGGAGAGATAACACCACCCTCTCGAGGTGAGCATGATCATTCTATTATGCTCGTACCAAGTAGCCTCCCACCCAATGTATGCCCTTATCTCCATCCATTTGCCCAAAAAAGTGAAATAAAAAAGTAGTTCAAGAGCTCCTAGTTGTTGGTGTCATCTGTTCTAGTACCAGTGCTTATTCGTCACTAGTTTTAATGGTCCTCAAGAAAGAAGGCACTTGGAACATGTGTCCTAACTTTCAAGCTCTCAAAAAAATCACAGTCAAGGATAATTTTCTCATTCCCATCATTGATGACCTCTTGTATGAGCTCAAAGGTGCTCAATTCTTCACCAAATTTGATGTCCATTCTAACTATCACCAAATTTGCATGAAGGCGACATACATTCCCAAAATTTCTCTTTTCACTCATGAAAACCACTATGATTTCTTGGTAATTCCCTTTGTCCTTTGTGATGCACCTTCCAATTTCTAGAGTCTCATGAACAACATCTTTCAACCCTTTATATGTCATTTTGTCCTCGTTTTTTTTATGAGATCTTGATCTACAATGAAACTTGGCATGCCCATGTCACTCATGTGGATTAGGTCTTATAATTGCTTGTATCAACTATTTCTCAAGATGTCCAAATGTGTCTTTTTTTTCTCTAAACTCGGATATTTGGGACATATTGTTAGTCATGATGGTGTACATGTGGACCTGGAGAAAATCGAAGCAATAAGGGATTGACCACGTCCCAAAAATCTTAAAAGTGTTAATATAAAGGAACTTAAGAGGTTATTCTTTAAGAGGTCATGTTAAATATATAAATATGAATAACTATCTAGGTCATATTAAATATGAAAATCTATATTGATGACAATCCCACATATTCGAGAATGTGAGACGTGGACTTTCTTGGAGATTTGAAGCAAAATCAAGTTTCAAAAGTGGAATTCCAACAATAGAAAGGAGGTAGGGTTTACAATAGCATATTTATTTTATATATGATATGTTTTATAAATTTTTCATAGCATTTTGCAAAATCGTTCCCTCTTGGTGTCTCTAGCTAATGGGTGTCTTCTTCTACACCCTACATACCAATTGCAAAATCAAATACATGAGAGAATAGACACTAAAGAGCTATTCTATGGATTACATTAATATATCAAATACAAACAACATAACATTGAGTGTTTACCGAACCAGCCAAGCATAAGATTGTAACATTGCTTATCAACAGTGTGGAGGCCGTCTCCGTCACAACTAGGGCAGTTCAGGGAGCTTCTACAACATGTAATCAACATTGTGTTTGTTGTATTTGCAGAAGAGGTTTGGCCATTTTACCTTGAAAATATATTCAATAATACTTACAAACACACAATATGCTTCTCTCAAAGATACTTTCAAAAAAAAATAGAACAACTTGTTACAAACATTTACCTTTGGTTACGTTTTGTGAACTCCATCCTTTTAAACAAGTTTGCACCTCCTCTTTAAGGTTTGTTACCCTCTGTACATACAATCTCCATCATTAATCTCATTTATTGAATGGACCATTGCTACTTATGATGAACACAACAATCAGGTCCATATCCTTCTCATCCTTCACCAAATTCAAATATCAAAAATTTACAATCATGTCTTTCCATTGTTCACTCATTATACAATGTTTTAACATGTGGAATTATGAAATTAATTGAACGTTATTAAGAAGAAGAATCTTAAAACATGTGAAATTGTAAAATTTATTGAACATCCTTATCCTTATGAAACAAATTAACTTTATTGTGTATTACATTCAATAATCATTAGTACCACGAGTATTAATGCTACTATGGACATAATCATGAGTACCACGAGTATTAATGCTATCATGAGTACCACGAATATTAATGCTACTATTGTGTATTACATGCTAACAAGTGTTGCATGGCAGCATAGTCCCTGCCAGGTTGGGATGGGAGTAAATGCGACCTAGTAGAGACACGTGGCTAGAAAGTTGAAATACATGTGGTTTGCATGCAGAACATAGTATTCCCGAATTAGTTCTTCCTGAAAATAATAAAAAATTATCAACATTTCAAAGGTTGTTGGACACAAAAAATTTAGCATTATCGAATTAGTTATCTTTAAAACGAGGGCTCCTCGACAGAAAAAAAAAAATTTGAAATTTATGAAATTATAGGTTCCTGGACAACATAAATTATACATACCAAAAATGTAATTTATAAAGTAGATATTTAGTTTTATATGTACGAAATATGTACTTTTATAAAGTATGGGGATGAAATTGCCTTCATTCCATACTTAGATAGTTTTTGGATCGTGGGTTCTCGGGCTGGCGGGCTCAAAATTGGGCCTCTGATGTTCCATTACCTACAAATAGCACCGACAGTTCCACGATACAGAAATTGAAAAGCGGAGTTGAGGACTATAGAAATTTATCAGAAATTAATAATGTCTGTTACATATCTCTGGAAATTACATGAAAATTTAAAATCATACAATAGAATAGTAATAACATCTGTTACATAGGTTCGTGGAGAAAAACACAAAAATATTAGCATTCCCGAATTGAAATTTATCAAATAATAGGTTCCTCGATAGCATAAATTATACATACGAAATATGTACTTTTATAAAGTAGATATTTAGTTTTATACATACGAAATTTGTACTTTTATAAAGTATAGGGATGAGATTTTATAGAGCATGCATAGAGCCCTCATTCCATATTTAGCCAGTTTTTGGATCGCGGGTTCTCGGGCTGGCGAGCTCAAAATTGGGCCTCTGATGTTTCGTGCCCTACAAATAGCACGGACAGTTCCGCAATATACAAAATGACACGTGAAGTTGCGAACTACAGAAATTTACCAGAAATTAATAATGTATGTTACATATCTCTGGAAATTACATGAACATTTAAAAGCATACAATAGAATAGTAATAACGTCTGTTACATAGGTTCATGGAGAAAAACACTTGCTTTAAAACTAAGTCTTTTCTTGGAAAAAAATAATATAGCATTGGTGAATTAGTTTTCTTTGCATACATTTTACAGACGTTCGTGGAGAGAAACACAAAAATAATAGTAACATTTGTTACATAGGTTCGTAGAAAAAAACAAAAAGAAAATAGCATTCCCGAATTAGCTATCTTTAAAACAAGAGATCCTGGAAAAAAAAGAAATCGAAATTTATCAAATTTTAGAAAGTAGATATTTAGTTTTATACATGCGAAATATGCACTTTTATAAAATATAGGGATGAGATTTTATAGAGCATGCACGGATCCCTCATTCCATACTCAGCTAGTTTTTGGATCGCGGGTTCTCGGGCTGGCAGGCTCAAAAATGGGCCTCTGTTGTTTCGTGTCCTACAAATAGCACCGAGAGTTCCGCGATATACAAATTGACAAGAGGACTTGCGGACTATAGAAACTTGTCATAAAATCAATAATGTATGTTACATATCTTTGGAAATTACATGAACATTTAAAAGCATACAATAGAATAGTAATAACGTCTGTTACATAGTTTCATGGAGGAAAACACAAAAAAAATAGCATTCCCAAACTAGTTTGCTTTAAAACAAAGGGTTCTGGACAAATAAAAATCGAGATTTATCAAATTATAGGATCGTGGATGCCCAAAAATTTATCATACAATAGAATAGTAACAACGTTGTGCAACACAAAAAATTTAGCATAGAATAGGAGACAAAAAATATAGCAGGCCTCCATACTTAACTAGTTTTTGGATCCCAGGTTCTCGGGCTGGCGGGCTCAAAATTGGGCCTCTGTTGTTCTGTTGCCTATAAATAGCATCGACAGTTCCGCGATATAAAAATTGATAAGCGGACTTGCGGACTATAGAAATTTATCAAAAATAAGTAATGTTTGTTACATATCTCTGGAAATTACATCAACATTTAAAAGCATACAATAGAATAGTAATAACGTTTGTTACATAGGTTCGTGGAGAAAAACACAAAAAAATTAGCATTCCCGAATTAGTTTGCTTGAAAGCAAAGGCTTTTGGACAGAAGAGAAATCAAAATCTATCAAAGTATAGGTTCTTGGACACCCAAAAAGTTAGCATACAATAGAATAGTTACAATGTCGTTCAAGACAAAAAAATTAGCATGCAGTAGGACACAAGAAATGTAGCAGATCTGAATTAGTTTTCTTTGGAACAAACAAGAAAGGTTCCTAGAAACCAAAAATTTAGTATACAATAAAGGCATTGCCGAATCAGTTTTCTTTGGAATTTATCAAAAATTAATAATGTATGTTACATATTTCTGGAAATTTAAATGTGTTTGTCATATATACTGGGATTGGGGCTCCCGCGGACCATAAAAATAAATAAGTACAAGAATTAGGAACGTCAAAAGAAGAAGTGTGCGACGGTAGATAGGAAGACCTGAAAAGAAGAAATTGGAAGTTATGAGTCTTTGGTTATAGTTTTCTATTTAAAGAGGTCATAAGTGGATTGATAAAGAAAACAAGATGACATCATAGACTTAAACTGGATTGATAAAGAAAACAAGATGCCAATATAGACTTACTATGAAGCCGATGCATTTTTGTTGTTGTCGTCGATGGTCAGTGGAGTCCTGTCAACCGGTTCTTGCCCTTCCTGGGCGAGGTTGTCCATTCACTGTTGGAACCATTCTTCGATGTAGATTTTCATGGGGGTTGTGTTGATTTCATCCTAGATTTCTATGTCGTAGAGTTCATTTTATAATTTCCTTAGATCCATTGAAATACTATGCAGACTCTATTGAATTTATTCATTGTGTGTCGCATAGTCCAGTACCCAGCACTCGTGCTCATCTAGATGATGTTCAAGTATGTCGTAAAATTTTTTGAAAGACAACACCTTTAAAATATCAACTTGTTCCTGGAAGGCTTATTTGGTGATTGACAAGGATTTGAGAATTAAGTTTGGGTCTTGAACCTCGTTGGTAGTTCTGGCTAAGTCCATTTGGAGCGGGCTTGTGAATAAATCTTCCTTTTCTGATATGACTTGTTTACATGATTTGACAATGAGCTCCAAGTTTTTAACTTTCTTTTTCCAGCATGCTTTTAATTTTTTGGTCCTCTTTGGGGAGGGGAGTTTCTCTTGTCTTCTTTTCAGTTCTAATGTGTTGACGACATAGTTGGAAAAATAGGCCAGCACCTGTTCACAGAAACGCTGATCATTTTTTAAATTCACCTCCAAATGTTGCAGGAAATCATTGCCCTTCTTTCCGAATAAAACTAAATTTTGTGATGTTTCCTAGGATTCAGTAACTAGTTGCATTCTTTTGTTGATGTTATTCTCTACAAGGGCTCTAGAGCATGCAAGGATGGTAGAGGATAATTTCATCTTGGCTGCAGTGGTAGCAGGCAGGATTTTTTCCAAAGGACTGGAAAATTATGGGGTTGCAATGAAAGCTTGCTAAAATTCGTTGAGGCAGTCTTTCATATTGGCATTTTCCGTATCAATTCCTCCAATGGAATCACTAAGAATTTAACCATTTACCTGGTGAAATGAGGAGATTTGGGACGACCGCATTTCCCTAAAGTTAATCTCTATGCGAGATTTTCCTTTCCTGTTTGTTACATCTCCCTTTTCAATGGCCATAATTTTAGATTGGCTATCAAAAATAGCGCTCTGGAATACGAAGGATTCATCTTCGTCAAAAAAGTCGGTCGCAGATATTTCCACCGCGGACGACCCAATTTTCTGCATGTGCTTAGTTTCAATTTCAAGTTGCATCTTTCCACTTTCAAATTTGGATTCCTCTGCCTTCCCTACATTGTTTATTCTCTTCTTCGTTAGTGGAATTTTGTTAGAACTATCAATATTTATGCGAGGAGGGTCCTTATCTCCTCCTCCATTCAAATATTTCTGGGTTGCTTTCTTACTGGGGTGGATTGTCAAAGCGATGCTCCGTGATGTTGTGCTCTTGGGAGTGTTGGTGGGGGACTGGGTACTCTTCTCACCAGATACTTTTCCATGTTGTCTGTACAATTCAATCACGTTTTGCAATGTATCTGCATCGCAATCGGCAGAAGCAGGATTGTTGTCGACACTGTCCCTGTCTTGGGTTAGGTGTCTATGGATAAAGGAGGTGTTAAAGCCAACCGCCAGTAAATGTTCTCGAAAAATCCCATTAGTGTCAAACCCTTTTATCCTTTCAGCATACGTTAGGTTCAATTTCTTGAAATGGGCAGCAAAATCATCAATCTTGTTGATGTTTATGCACACGAAGTCTCTGACTTTCCAAGGCAGAGGAATGAACTGTTTTTTTTTTGTCATGGAAAAAATGCAATTAGTGGTTGTATTGCCTTGCTATTTATGCAACAAACATCTTTCCGTGATGTAGCATGGAAGGAAAGAAGGATTTCCTTTAGAGACAAAGACCATGAGGACACTGTGATTTTCCTTTTTCTCAAGTCTGCCCTTCCTGTTCAAAAACTTGGATGCCTAGCTAGACATCCGCGAGGCATCCTTGCCTAGAAATAAATCTTTGAAAACTGAGACAAAGCCATTAAAAACTTCATAAAAACAATGGGAGGCCTTGTGCCTACACAGGGCCTCATACCAGAATGTCACTGGGTCGAATCCATAGTTTATTTTATTGGAAAGAGAAAGTTTTGGAAACGGGAAGCAATGCACAATTACAAAAATAAAGTAGGATGACATATAAAATTTATTCGATTCTTTGAATTGTGACAACTGGGAACAGAGCTCAATGCAAATTAGCTTCCCCCAATCAAAAATGTATTGGTCCTTGACTGTGAAATACAAAATATAAATAATTATATGGGAAATGCTTGTCGTGGATGCTTGTCCCGTTATTCTTGTAAACAACTAAGCAATTTCCCAGAATGGATTTCTAAAGGAACTTACCTACAACCTTGTGATATCTTTAGGAACTGTTGTCGGGTCTTCGAGGAAGTTGGCTAATATTTCCAACCCGTTATCATGTTTTTCTAGAAATTGTTTGCAGTCTTGTCCTATGAACGTCAATGTTGGCTATGAAAATCTTAGCATCTCGCGGAAGACCTGAGGTGACAATGAAACAAGAGAATGGTCACGCAGTGGAATAATTCTTTGGCCTGGAATATATTTTTTGGTGCACCAAGAGACCACCTCCTTATAGTCAAAAACCTCAGGGACGTAGCCTGCACAAGCTATTCCATAGGTCCAAATCACTACGTTCTGGGCGGAATGGGATGAATAGTAAAAGTATTCCCTGGACCACTGGAAGTTCTGGTCCTCATGTGCGAACATATTTACTGTATCTCCACAAAACTATTGTTGACCTACTGCCATAAGTATACAAGAATGTTTGTTTTCTCCAGACGATGAATGAAATGAAAAGTTGGAAAGGATTATATAACCCTGCGCAAATCTTGGTCCAAAGCATGTGAATGAGAGATTTCCTCGAGACTTTTGTTGATTAATGACAATTTGGACGGTTGTTGCATGATGCGTTATTAACATTAAACACTAGTAATTCCATACATAGAAATGTGAACATGGAGGATATTGCAATGAGCGATTAAGCATTGTAGATTTCCTGAGCGGGCCAACACGACGACAAGTGTTCAAGATGAAAAATCGGAAGGGACAAAATAACTCTCTCCACATCTTGGTTTAATGTGTAATAATGGGAGATCTCCTCGAGTGTTTCGCCCATTAATGACAATGTTGACAGTTCCTGCATGGTCAGTTGTTAGCATGAAAGGTTTCTAATTGCATAGTAAGAAAGTACGAAGGTCGCGGGAACAGGAAAAAACAATTACAAAATAGGGTTGCAAGGTACAATTGTTGAAGGTGAGGGACCGAGGGTCAAATTATATGTCTCGAAACTTTTTGAGTGCAATACGCGTAACAATGAAGAGGGTATGGTAGGACAGCCTAAAGGGAAATTTGTATATGACTAGTAAGAGCATAACTAATGTATACCAGGAAGGACAGGAAGTTAGTGGGGATGGAAGGTAGCGAGAGATACTTTGAAACATTTGTGAGATGTGGTAGAGTGAAGCTTGCGAGTTCGATGAGCCCACACTGGAATTGTAGATAATGAAAGTTTTGAGTGCAAGATGTACACGATGCAACAAGAAGCAGAGTTTGAAACCGCCAACCCGCCAACCGTGGCCATAAAATTGGCCAAGTATGGAAAGAAACATCAGTCGATCGGATTCTTGGTGTGATTATATAGATGGAGATAAAGATATGCCAACCCGACAAAGCTAGAACCTGCGATCATAGAAAGGCGACTAAGTATATAACCACAAAGCGATAATACAAAGGAAGAAGAAAAGGGAAAAAGGACCAACGAGTACACGGTGGAATTGTAAATCACAGAAATTTTGAGTGCAATATGTATATCACGGATCAAGAAGAAGCAAATTTCAAATGCACCAACCTGAAACACTGACTAAGAATTGGATATTTCGTGAACCCATGAACAGGAGGATCCAAAATAGGGTCACAAGGTCTCCCTAGAACACGTGAGGCCATGACGATCAAATTGTATCGTTCGAAACATTTGAATGCATAATCTGTAGCACAGAAGAGGGGACGATGTCGAAACCAGGTAGTCAATTTCCATATTGTGAAGGGTTGGATGCGAACTATTTCATATTACTGTGTGCAGTTGTCACTTGTAAGAGTCACTAGTAAGAGCATAACCAATGTATATTAGGAAGCACATTTGTGAACCTTGGTAGAGTGAAGATTGCGAGTTCGAAGAGTCTGCGATAGAAGTGTAGATCATGGAAGTTTTGAATGCAAGATGTACATCACAGAACAAGAAGAAGCAGAGTTCAAAACTGCCAACTCGGCAACCGCGGCCATAAAATCAGTCAAGTATGGAAAGCAATAGCGGTCGATCAAATTTGTCGTGTGATTATATAGAAAGAGATAAAGATGACAACCCACCAATGATGGAACTCGCGATCATAGAAATGCGACTAAGTATATAACCACAGAGACATAATACAGGGGAAGAAGAAAAGGAGAAAACGAGAAAGGAGTCCTTAGTGGAATTGTAGATCACGGAAATTTTGAGCACAAGATGTCAACCCGGTAGTCAATTTGTATATTGCGGAGGGTCAGATTCCAACTGAGGTAGTGACATATACTTTGAAACATTTGTGAACCGTGGTGCAATGAAGCTTGATGCCAACCCGAAACAGTATCCAAGAGTTTCACAGTTCGTGAACCCGACAATAGGAGGATCCAAAACAGGCTGACAACGTGTTTGCAGAAGACGCAAGTCCCTGAAATTCAAATTGTATCGCTCCGAACATTTGAATGCATAATTTGTAATACAGAAGAGCAGACGATGTTAGAATCCAGTGGCCAATTTTTATATTGCGGAGGGTGTGATGCCATTTGTTTCATACCTCTGTGTCTAGTTGTCACTACTAAGAGCTAATTTAGTATTGAAAATAATTTTTTAGATATTGTTAGATACTTCATAGGGATTAGCATCCATAAACAATGGCAATCTCCACCCCGCCAACCCTGCATTCCATGTGTCAATTTGTATATCGCGAAACTAGAAGTGTTGTTTGGAGGACATGGAACAATAGAAGTGAAATGTTGAGTCAGCCAGTCCGCAAGTCCACTTGTCAATTTGTATATCGTGAAATTTTGGGTGCTATTTGTAGGGCACGGAACAATGGAGGCCCAATTTTAAGCCCACCCGCCGAAGACCCCATGATCCAAAATGTCACTAGGTATGGAATGCAGAATCCGTACATGCTCTATAAAATATCATGTCCATAATTTATAGTCCCATAATACACAGGAAGAAAAAAAGGGAAAAAGGACGAAGTAGTTCGCAGTGGAATTGTAGATCATGGAAATTTTGAGTGGAAGATGTATATAACGGAACAAAAAGGAACATAGTTCAATTGTGCCAACTCAACAACTGTGGGCATAAAATTCACCAAGTATGAAAAGGAACAGCGGGTGGTCCAATTCACCATGCGAGGATATATATGGAGATGAAATTGGCGCCAACCCGGCAACCATGGCCATAAAATTGGCCAAGTATGGAAAGCAACAATGGTCGGTCGGATTCATCGTGTGATTATATAGATGGAGATAAATATATGTCAACTCACCAACGCTGGAGTTGCACATTTCATGAACCCAGCAATAGGAGGATCCAAAACAAGCTGACAAGGTGTCTGCAGAAGATGTGAGGCCCCGACATTCAAATTGTATCGATCCGAACACTTGAATGCATAATCTGTAACATGGAAGAGAGGACGATGTCAGAATCCGGTAGTCAATTTGTATATTACGGAGGGTGCGATGCTAACTGTTTCATACCTCTGTGTCTAGTTGTCACTACTAAGAGCTAATTTAGTATTGAAAATAATTTTTTAGATACTGTTAGATACTTCATAGGGATTAGCATCCATAAACAATGGCAATATCCACCCCGCCAGCCCTGCATTTTGTGTGTTAATTTGTATATCGCGGAACTGGGAGCATTGTTTGGAGGACACAGAACAATAGAAATTCAATGTTGAGTCAGCCAGTCTATAGGTCCTCTTGTCAATTTGTATATCTCGAAATTTTGGGTGCTATTTGTAGGGCATGGAACAATGGAGGCCCAATTTTGAGCCCACCCGCCTGAAAATCTGCGATGCAAAATGTCGCTAGGTATGGAATGTGAAATCCGTACATGCTCTATAAAATATCATGTCCATACTTTATAGTCCCATAATACACGGGAAGAAAAAAAGGGAAAAAGGATGGAGGAGTTCGCAGTGGAATTGTAGATCACAGAAATTTTGAGTGGTAGATGTATATGACGGAACAAGAAGCAGTAGAGTTCAATTGAGCCAACTCGACAATCACGGGCATAAAATTCACTAAGTATGAAAAGGAACAGCGGGCATTCCAATTCACCATGCGAGGATATAGATGGATATGAAGATATGTCAACAAGCCAACGTTGGAACCCGTGATCATAGAAACACGACTAAGTATATAACTAGAAAGCGATAATACACGGGAATAAGACAAGGGAAAAAGAACTAAGTATCTCGCAGAAGAACATCTAGTGTTTGATTATTAATGAAAATTCTTTCGAAACCCTACTGATTTCTCACCAGTTAAGGCATAAATTGCAGATCACGGAAGTATATTTCGTACCACTTTGCCCACTTGTCACTAGTAAGAGCATTGTTGATGTATATCAGGAAGGAAGCGAAGTTGTTGGGGATGGAAGGCAACAACAATACTTTGAAAAAAGTTAATGTATACGAGGAACCTGTGGTGGAATTGTAGATCATAGATGTTTTGAGTGCAAGATGTATATAACGGAACGATAAATAGTTGGGTTCACAAGCACCAACCTCGCGGCAGAGGCCATAAAATTGGCTAAGTATGGAAAGGAATTGCGGTCGATCGGATCCATCGTGTGAGGATATAGATGGATATGAAGACATGTCAGCCCACCAAATCTAGAACCAGATACCATAGAAAGGCCACTAAGTATATATCCAGAAAGCGATAACAAGCGGGAAGAAGAAAAGGTCAGTTCATATGCACCGACCCAGCAACCGTGGCCATAAAATTGCCTAGGTATGGAAAGGAATAGCGGTCGATCGGATTTGTCATGTGAAGATACAAATGGAGATGAAGATATGTCAGCCTGCGAGACCTGCAACCGCCCATCATAGAAAGACAACTAAGTATAAAACCAGAAAGCCATAATGGACGGGAAAAGCAAAAGGGGAAAAGGGATAAGTATCTGACAGTCAAAAAAACCTTTTTTCCATTTATTAATGGCAATGTTTTTGAACCCCTGCTGGGTTCTCACTAGTAAAAGCATAAACTGCATATCACTAAAGTTCTTTGGCTGCAATATGTATATGACGGAACAAGGGACATAGGTGTTGGGTACCGCGAACCCGGGGCCTGGTGGTCAGATAACTCGCTAAGTATTGACCAAGAGAAAGGTTTGATATCTATTTCAATAGTATTCATACTAGTATGTATTAATCGAGAGATTTTTCATATTTATTTGAATAGTATTCATACTAATATATATTAATGGATTGTTTTTGTTTCAAATGCAATTGATCTGCCAATTTGCAGGATGCTCTTTGGTTCGCAAATTTTGTTGAAACCACGAAAATTTTGACTGCAAGATGTACATAGCGCAACAAGAAACATGAATTTTCATTGTGGTCTCAACAAGATACACTCATTATCATTTATTCATCTCATATTCCTTGCAATGACATGAGAAAACATCAGCTCTCCATAAACATCAATATCTAAATTAAATTAAATGTAATCAAAATTTGGTGTGAATTAAGTAATTAAGACAGCTTCAGTCGTTCCTTTATTAATGCCAAGCTTTTCGAATGCCTGGTCAGTTACAAGCAGTTAAAGCATAAATTGTAGACCACGGAAGTTCTTTGGCTTCAAGATGTATATGACATAATAGGGAACATAGTTGTTTAATACTGCAAACCCAAACATAACTGCCTAAGATTTGCCGAAGATGAAGTTTTTTGTATTTATTCCAATAGTATTGATATTAGTATATATGAACAGATATTATCAAATAGAAGAAGCTGCAATACATCCAACATACTGAACAGGAACATTGCATCAACACTTGAGCCGCCTTCTTGTAACTCATTAATTCATTCTATTTACGGAACCCGAAGAATGGAAGCAGGACGGGTCCTCTGATTTCTTTCTTTAAATACAGGGTTGGCACCACATAAGTATGGCTTATGAAAAATTATTCTTAAATTTAAAATGTAAATAAAGAATAGAGAAAGATTTATTTAGATTGAAGTAGTGAGAAACATAAATAAAATCTTGCCATCCATGTTTAACGACCCAGGGGAAGAAGGTACAAAATAAAATTAAAACAAATACCAAAAATTGGAAAATACTATTAAAAAATAAACCGAAATTATTCTATATTCAAATAAGATGGGTTACAAAATACAGCTGAGGCTATTTTCCATAGCGATTGTGATTTCTCCTACCACCGACCCATAAACAATATGTACATTGATGAAGCTTCTTGACAGTTTTCTTGACATTCAAACTCTTTATTCGTAAAAAATGAGTTGAATATCAATTTTGGGTTTTGTACTTAATTGGTGCTGCCAACTACATCTATCCCAGTTTTTTGAATACCTTGTCTCTTCCTGATATGGCCTTCTTGTAATGGTTGCTTATTCAACATTCAATTCTTTGCCAAGTATGAGTTTCCCTCTGCTATTGAAAAGTTGGGGTTTAAGGTGTTTTCCTTGGAATGTTCTTGACACTTGACATCTGAGAAATCTTAGAAATGTGATTTAGGCTGATTTCAAAGTGGACGGAGTCGTTTTATGTCACAATATCTATGGCAGGGGAAACAAATTCAGGTATGTAGTCACTGGTTTTCTCCCTATATTTTATCATCTGTTTGGTTGAAAAGACTGCCTGAAGATTTGTATGTTGAACTTCTTTGCTTTATAACAGTAAATTGGAAGAAATGTCCAACCTAGATGCAAAATGCAAATATGTTGAGGTACATAACTTCTTCGGGCAACACAGGTGTGGCAAGTGCATCAAATGCTACATAACACACCAACACAGGTCTGGCAAGTGTATCAAATGTTGCAGATGGCATCATAATATATTTTTCTTCATAGCGGTGGAGGTATGGCGGCCCACAGAAAGGTCTGGAATGTTCGGAGGTGATGCCAAATATGTGGAGTCTGCAACTACATCCAGAGGAAAATGAACAAACTTTGACAAAGAACATGGTTTTCTGTCAAGTCAATTACCAGACCCACATGTAGCTCATCAAACTTTGAAATAGAAACTTTTGTAGTGATAATATGTTGTTTTATCCACCCATACAGTTTATGTTACCCGCCTCTGTTTACATTCGCAAATGGAGTAATATTTCACGTCATTTACGAACATGACAGGTCATGTTTCAAGCCACTGTATATGTGTCGCCCCTGAGGAAGACAAATTCCTGTGGGATCTGTACAATTCGATACACTTTCCAAATCTGTGTTGTTGGAAGAATCTATATACTTAAATGAAGAACTATTTTCCATGTGACCTCAAAATCCATTACAATTCCTAGCAAGAAAACAAAAAAGTTCAACAAACAAATCTCCAGCCAACCTTTTCAGCCAACCAAAGCATCGAACACAGGGAGAACACTAACCAGAACATAATTGTTCTTTTTTTTTCCTTTTCTCTAAGTTTCTCTTATATAACAAAGTTTTTTTTTTACTCAAAGCTCACGTCACATAAAACCAGTCTCT